>OMLM01004870.1:75067-86441 GCA_900302695.1 Helostoma temminkii
TTTTAAAAAAAAAAAAAAAAAAAAAAAAAAAAAAAAAAGGATGTAGAAGTAAGTAAACACACTTACGTTTAAACACTGTATCAGTCATGTCTGTTTCTCTGTGATGCCCAGGGGCAGGGGGTTCTGTCAGACAAGCTGCGCAGTTTCAGCATGCAGGATCTGACTCTCATCAATGCTGAGGATGAGCTGAATCTACACACTTCAGACACCCGCATGAGACGGGACCCCGCAGATGAGATGAGCTCAGGGGCCAGCACGCTGCCTCGGGCCAAGAGCACTGCCGCACGACAGAGTAAGGCCACACGACACGAACGTCATTCTTTTATTAACATCTTCCAACTGGTGAATCAGGGAGTCGTGTGCATGTACTTCAGTGTTTTAAGATTGTTCACTGCAGTTGGTAGTGTAATTTAGGATTTTTGTTAAAGCAGGACTGGGGCTGGTTGGGACATGTGTTGTCATGTGATTTAAAGCACTGCAGGATGGTTGTGAGAAGAGTGAAAAGAGGACAAGGAGGGGTGGAAACATGTGATTCCACTGGGGGTTAAGCACTCTGTGTCTCACTGCATTTGCGGTTGGCTGACAGTGTGGGCCTGAAGAGCTGTGAGCTGAATACAAACTGAGACGCAGACAGAAAATGAAGGAAGTTGCACATTTTAATTTAAACTAATAAACATGCAACTTCAGTTTATTAGAGAAAACAACACGTTGGTAAAAGTGTCAGACAGTTAAAATCTTACTAAAGATTCAGGATTTTAAACGATCCTAAATATTAATCTTTCCACTAAGCCACCACACTAATAATAAGCACAATGATACAATTCTACTCCACTGGTAAAGTGATCTAATTTGTAGATGAAGTTTATTTGTTTAAAGATAGTTTTACATGAAGTGAAGTGTTATCATGTTTACATTTCCATCACGTGGAACATGTCAAATTTAATGTGATATTTACAGTACATAATGTTAAAAAATAACCGCTGCAGAATAATTAACATTCTTGTCACATCATTGGGCTCCAGACAAAACACATTAAAATAAATACAACTTAGTAAGAGGTCACAAGGTACCATATACTTTCTGTAGTCAGTTGTTTCAGGTTATATTATTGATGGGTTGTTTGCAGTTCTCTTCACTTGTCTCTTGCCTGAAAATCTAATGTTTGGGAGCCTTTTTTTCTGTATGTATGTATATAAAGATCCTCTCAGATTTACTTTTTTTTTTTTTTTAATACATTTTGAACTAAGGAACGACTGTTGTTGATTATTACAATGTGGATTTGGGGGTGTCAGTGCCACAAAGGGAAGCCTGATTATTTTGTTTTGCACAGAGGAGTCAGGGAGTCAGTGCTGTAGCACCAGATTCTCTTTGGGGTCCAGATTGTTGACAGACAATGTCCAAAGGACTCTGCTGCTCATGTAGTGTTTTGACAGAGTGCACAAACATAGATGAACCTCAGCTGACACTAAAAACTATTTTTCCATTTTAATGTTTATGAATAAACTCGCAGGCAATGAAATGGGTAAGCCTGGAACGCTGGTAACAGATTTGTTGACTCGGTCACTGTGAACTCCCAGTTGCTTACTTTTGTTTTTTCTATTTATTTATGTATTTTGTCTGCAGCTCGCTCTTTGGCAGCCATGTCGCTTGCTGACGACACATCATCCCAACACAGTTCTGACCAATCAGACACAAGGACTGAGCACTCTGATGAAGATGTGGGAGACAAAGCCCCCAAACGAGCTACCAGTGTAAAGACGACAAAGAAACCTGCTGCTGCTGCTGCTGCTGCTGCTGCTGCTAAGACAGAGGTGAGACACGTGTCATCTCAAGCCTAAAACAAATTAAGGCACAACTTTCAAACAAAATTGGCCAAAATGTTCTCACAGAGCTGATTTTGAGCTAAATCCATACACATGATGGATAAAATGGCTTAAAATTGACACCCAGTGTTCAGTTCTCATTCTCTGTTTTCTTTATTTCCTAAGTCATCTTAAGTTACATTAGTTATTTGTTATATATTTATTTATTTTTACTTTACTTTTACTTAATCATAGCAAATCTTTGTCAAACATGCATGAGTTGACTTTTGGTGACTTTGGTATTTCCAGATGTATTTGCCATTGTTTCTGATCTTCTTTCCTTCTGTTTAGTTCACCATTAATTACTCTTTTCTTTTTCTTCTCTCTGAGACTCAAACCAAGACAGTGAAGAAGCCGGCAAAGAAAAAGACCACGTCTACTAATGCAGAGACGCCACCATGAGACCTGCTGCCCACATCCACCTGCCTACACTCTCGCTCCACCCACAGCCTACAGGTCCTTCCTCCGCTTAGTCTCCACACAGACACACTAAACAAATGCAGCAGCAAAATTGTGTCTTGTTTTTAGAGCAAAGTGCAGATTTAGTTTTTATGTGGCCACCTTTTGGTTTGAAATTGTTTACATACGCTGAGCTGTGCAAATGTTTTCTCACTCTGATTTAAGAGTCATGGCTTAGACATCTGATTTTTAGACTGAAGACAGTCGGGTATAAGTACTTCCCAAGTATAAGTACTTCCCAACAGTAGTAGAAAGGGGCCTGGCTACAAGCAGGTTTCCTGTGTCACTGATGGTGATTGACACTGCACTGCTGGCAGTCTGACAGGCAATTTTCTTTAATGTGTTCAGTAAATTTTTACATTGTTCACTCTCTATCCTATATTTGGGTTTCCTCTGTGTCCACTGGAGATGTCATACATACATGCACAGTATGTTCATTTAGCAACAAAAAATCTTGCTCAGGCCACAAGTATAGTCATCTAGACTAGCTGGTGGTTGAAATACTCAGAATAGGATCTCTTTGGATCTGACATAATTGGCTTTAAGTTGTGTATAATGCACCTGATGTTGTTGTGTTTTGTTTTTGTGTTTTTTTTTACGGTCAACTTTAAGGCGTGCACTGACTGATCATTGTGGACACCATAAATCTCATCACTCACTTTTTTCTACAGACCAGCTCCTAACTGTCTGTCAGTAGCCTTTATGTTCGGACTCATGTAAGTCTCCAGTGTTAAAGGTTTAGTTTTTATTTGACATGTTGTGTTTTACCTTCATTTTAACCTCTGACTGCATTTTAAGCCTTTAAAAGTTGAGCTTCACCTCAGTCTTTATTCCTCTGAGTGAATCCAGCTCTGCTATGTTGAGGTGTCACTTATGATATGTCATGTACAGTGCTGGTGATGACGCAGTTTGTTTAGTGTTGGCTTAGTTATCCTTCATCTAGACATTGCTCTTAGTCTGTATTTATCCATCATTTATTTATTTCTCTCCCGTTTTATCCAGTTCTGTTATTGTGACATTAGTAATTATGATCAGTGTGGTAATGCTGTACCCGAGTGATGGTAGCGCTCTCCCTATTAAAAACGGTAGTTTGTCAGGTAACACATCTGCTTCACCAACATCAGGAGACTGGGAGGAATAATTTTCTCGTCCCAGAGCTGCTGTGAAGGGAGTGTTAGACCAAGCTGTAGGTGTTTCTAAACACACTGGACTGATGATCTCTGGTTGTTAAACGCTGCACTGAACATAGTTTTCATCTGAGCATGAGACTATTTCTGCACTCATTACTGCTGTCTGTGGTGTTCACTAGTTTGAACCAGTAGGGGGAGACAAAGCCCACCTCAAATCTTGATTAAGTTACTAAAGAACATGTAAACAATGTAAATAGTAACCTTGACTGTATATACAGTATGAGCTTGCTTGCCTTATTCACTCTCTGGGCTGACATTCATTTAATCTTTTAGTCGTGTTTTTTTTATTCTTGACAAATCATACTTTCAGAAACTGAAAGCTTAGACTTTAGGCGGTAGAACAGATTTTTGCGTTTTTACTTGTTTACTTTGCTATTTCTGTCCTTTCATGTTAACACGTTTTAAATATCTAATATAATAGAATCTGCAGACTGAGTTTAAACTGATGTTTTCACATCATAATTAATAACATCTTAATATTTTCTCCACTCAAGTTGGTTATGAAGTATTTTAGTTCGGTTAATATTTGCACTGAGTTGGCACACAGTAACATTCTGTCTTATTAAGATGCAACTTATCATTTTTATCTTGTGTTCATATTATATTTTTGTATTTATTGAATTTCAGTTTAAAATCAGTATTGTATACAGGGATATATGTTTGGATATTTGTGCCAATTCTCAAAGTTCCATGTCAATAAGAATTGCAGTCTGTGTGCTGGGGCAGTGATATCTAACACGGTCATGTATCAGTAATAAAACTACTAATAAAGGAAATTAAACCTTATTACTGTGTGTTGAACAGTTGAACTTTACATGGTGTTAGGTGATTTAATTCATGGCAACACTTCACACACATGTAACTGAACACTGCTAGTGAAGAAAATCACAGATGTAGATTTATTTAGAAGAATTAAATCACAGTTTTTTCATAAAATATTACATTGTGTTTTAATATCATCTATATTATACCCTGGAGACAACAGGATCTGATTCCAACTCTGGATACTCACTGCCCTCTATTATTTATAACCACATACAGCATATAACACCAATTGTTTGGTGATCCTATATTTACTTTTTTTTTTTTTTTTTTTAAAGCTAAAGTTTGTTTCTTCTTTTCCCTCCATTTTTAGGAAAGACAGCCACAGCCTATTTGTAAATACTAAATCAGTATAATTTTTTTCCTACATTACAACATCATCATCCAGATCAGAGCATGTGGATACTTCTTCAAGACACACCGGCTTGCCAGGTCACATCTCCTATGTAAATTTTGAGGCATCCCTGGTGTGATTAGTGATTGTTTGATGTCGGGGTGCAACAGACAATTCTCTCTCTGAAGTGTGTGTGTGTGTGTGTGTGGTGTGAACTGTCCTCAGTGGGGATCTGCACAGGGATCTCTGTACACAACTGTTTTAACACCAGACAAATGACCATACTATTGTAACGTGTGGTGTTGCCACCAGAAGACTCCTTAGTGACCAGGGACAGCTGGTTTTAGTTAGAATTGCAGGTTGTTTCTAACACACCCCTTTTTGATTTTCAGCTCAGATGAGGCATGTTGTGGAATCACCCTATGCCATGTGTCTTCTCCTCCTGCAGATGCAAACTTTAAATCAGTTGGATCTACTCTGCCCTCATACTATGGTGTTGAGTACCAGTGACATCATTTCTGCAATGTAGGGCTGTGTTTTGGCAAGATTCACGGCCTGAGCCTGCTTATCATTACCACCAGTGCAGGCTCCAGCCCAGTCAGGCTGTCACCTTCCTGGGTGGGATACACTCAAATGGAAATTTTTCCACTTTTGTGTCAGGTGTGGTGCTCTGCTTGCACTGGTGAGGCCTCCCTCTGCCCTCTTGAACACATTGTGATTGCCAAAGTACTTCTCTTCCTGAGGTTCTCCCATGATGGCTTCCTAAACACATGGCTAGTACACTGGTCCCTGCTCCCACTTGGGCGGCTGGGTTGACTTCTTCCTGGGCCACTCCACATCCCCCATCCACCTGCAGATAAGGATGCTGGTTCAGCAGAGGTATGCTCCGTCTTTGGGGTCAGCTGCCAGAGGTGTGGCCTTGGGACTCCAGCTTCTTGGGAGTTCCTTAGCAGTGAGTCTGGGGCTCCAGATGCTCTCCTCCCTTTAAGGGCATCCCACTGGCCCCTCTTAGTATGCTGAGCCTGAGATGACAGACTGTGGATATGCCACTCCTGTGTAGTTTGGTTCCTTTCAGCATGACTGCAGCTGCATACAGATGGTCTGCAGCATGCATACATGCAGTTTAACATCAATGCAGTAGAACAGCTAGATTGTGTCCCCTGCCTCAGGTCAACTGTGTCTTCTCTGCACTTGTTGCCTTGTCTTGTGGTCCCTGCTACATGAGGGGCCACTAACCAGTTGGTTTTACATGAATACCTCGGTTACGTGTGGTTACCCAGATTGAGCTGTACCGTCTCCTCACAGGGTATCTTAAAGAGTTCCCTGTACATATGAAATATGTAATGGAGTGGACAGGTGGCCTGGAGTGGACAGGTGGAAATATGTAATGGAGGTGACAGGTGGTGTAATGGAGTGGACAGGTGGCCTTCACTCATAACCATGACGATTTATTTACGATTTAAAAGTTTAATTTTGTTTCAATAGCATGTTCATTTTTCCCAAATGACATTTAAAAGATGAATCCTTATATTAAAAGTCAGTCTCACTGGCTGTAAATGTAAAATGCTGTCTAAAGATTATGAATATTGGTGGTTTTCGGTATTACATTTTTGAAAAATTAAGATATTTGGTAACAGTGGCAGACTGGAACTGAAAAACTGCCCTCGACTTATTGTCCCTTAAACTGCATGCCTGCAAAAAACACTAAATTAAAGCCTGTAACTGTGAAACTGGAAAGCAGCATTCAGTAGAATGTACCTTAAATAACACCTATATCTCTTTTTTTCCTCTCTCTGAATTTAAATTTGGTTGTTTTGGGGGTTTTTCTAGCTAATACTTTTAGCCAATTAGTCACTAATTTATTAACTTTGGCGTTTTTACTGATCACCAGCAGCTCAGCTGCGTAAGGTAAATATTTTAGTATTTAATGCAAATACACGCATATATAATCTTAAGACTATTAACTCAGCAGCACCATTATTCCTGTGCTTGTACTGGGGACTACTTGACCCTCTTAATTTTGCCTGTCACATTACATCCATAGCATACTGGTGAGATCCTCCTTTTCTTCAGCTCCTCTTCCACAGTTTTTGCTGGATGCTCAGCAGTCAAAGACCTAGTATCACCAGTGCCATGGTGTTGAACGTCACCTTTTGTTAATATTAATGTTAATATTTAGGTCGATTAGAGTGTGGATTGAGCGCCAGTGTGGCCTGGACTTTTCCAGATTGCACTGATAGAACCCGCATATAAATGTGTGGGTATGGATAGTCACACTACACTTTTTGTTTAAATTTAAGATATTTAAGTTTTTTTGTTTTGTTTTTTTTAGAAGATTTTTAGCAATTTTATCCAAAACTTCTTTTAGATTTATGATCTCCACAATGCAGTTTTTTTTACCTAATTTGAGACATGACAATAATATATTTTAAGTGTGCTGAATTAAATATATGTTTTATTGGAAATGTCGTCTTTAACTACTTTAATATAATTAATCTGCAATTCACATTACAGATAAGCAAGGTTGATAAAGATTAGTTTTTCAATTCAACGGGTCATTCAGTTAAAATGTAATTGCAGATATCTTTAATTAGAATTTTGACCAATCATAAACAGGATGCTGTAATATGAATTCTATAAAAGCGATGTGGCACATACACACACACAAAGTGCCTCAAAAAAGTATTTACCCCCCATTTGCCGCCTTCTTATTTTGTTGCATTACAACCTGGAATTTAAATAGATTTTTATTTGGCACTCCCTACTAAGTAACTTCTGGCACTACCATTTAGTCACATAATTAGTTAAATTAAGTCCACCTGTCACATCAAGTGTCACATCATCTCTGCATAAATATATGCCAGCTTTGAAAAGCCTCAGTCTGCAATGCCACTGAGCAAAATGCAGCATCAGGCAAGCAGCAAGATGAAAATCAAGGATATCTACATAAACAGGTCAGGGACAAAATTTATAGCGAAGTAAAAATTAGGATTGGGTCACAAAAAAATATCCAAAATGCTGAATATCCCATGAAGCACCATTAAATCCTTCATAACAAAGGGGAAGAAATATGGCACCACAGTAAACTTGTCAAGACAGGGTCACCCACTAAAACATACAGACCCAGCAAGTAGAGCATTAATCATAGAAACTTCCCAGATGTCTGGAAGAAGATACTGTGGTTAGATGAGACTGAAATTAACCTTTTTGGCCATCAAACGCTATGTCTGGCGCAAACCCAACAATTCTCATCAGCCCCAGAACACCATCCCCACAGTGAATCATGGTGATGGCAGCATCATGCTATGCGGATGTGTGTGGCTCAACAAAGTATTAACTTTAAGGGGGTGACTAGTTAAGCATACAGCAATTTTCCTTTTTCTGATTTTTACATTTTTTTTATTGTGATTTCACGTCATCAACTTGGACTATTTTTTGTACCAAATAATTTTTTTGAATCAAACATAATCAAGAGTGGGTCATAAAGAAATTCTGTAACAACCAACTAATAAGTATCAGGAACTATTCATTATTATTCATAAAGAAAATGAAACCGTTGTGTTACTAAATGTACATACGTAACATTGCAAGTAAGAGCATTATATGATATAATTTGTGGTAAAGACTATTTTATCTTTGGGACAGCAGGATCTGGTTTCTGAATCTGGAGACTCACTTCTGTTTTTTCTGCATTAACATCCATTTCTCTTTGTCTTCACATATAAAATATATATAAAACATTAAAGAGTGCTTATGGTTTAAGCATGATGAAATAGCATGTTGATACAGGGAACAAATCACACAGAACTTCATGTTAAGGTTTTATTATTGATTGCTCAGGACAGAACAGACAACAAAGTTCCAGACAAAGGACACTTGAGTTACATATTAACCGCTAATGTAATTAGTGCTCTAATTATATTAAATAATTACACAATATAATATGTTACAAATGTAACTTATTGCCTTAAATCAAAGGCCTTTGACCTATAGATATTTTTTCTGTAACAGATCCTCCGGCAGCTGATAAAAACACAAAGGAATGTTGTTCCCCGAGAAGAACTTCAGAAAAGATATAACTGTGACATTGTTTAAATCACGCATTATTTCTTCTTTTATTTTTGTCATTACTGGGACTTCGATTGTTTCACGACCATATTCTAACAAACTCTGATAAACATGATTATTGTTTTTAGATGGAAATTTGGACTTTAAACGATCTAAATGTTGTTGTATGGTGAATTCCTCTTGTGTGATTGTACATTTAATTCTGTCAGTATTTTCCATCTCATCTATGCCTATTTCGATTTCTTTACATTTGTTTAGGAAAAACTTCTTATCGAGTTTATATTTGACATTTTTATATTTGTCAAAATAAGGATATAATATATTGTCATGATTTGAGATTTCAGAGTATGTTATATGTTCTAATGAATATGGTGAAATTGGTCCCCAACACTTTGTAAAAAACAGATACGTTTTGACTTTGTATTTACTCTTCCAATGAAAAGTTTTTTTCCAAAGTTGAAAAAAACAGGGCGTAGGATCTTTTTTTTTTCTCTTGAAACAAGGACTCTGATAACTATATACTGCTATATATTCTACTTTAGTGTAACTGTTTTGAGTAATCTCTGCTAGAAATTCATCTATATTAACAATTAGAATATCTTCTGCATGTTTATCATTTTTATAACATGGCTTTACCTCTGGAAACTCCTTTTTAGTCACTTTCAATGTGAGTGAATTTTTTAACTGAACAACTGCAAATGCACGTTGAGATTTGTTTTGATTGTTTTTTAGTTTTGACTGTATTTCATTGTATATAGTATTTTCCAGTGCGATTTGTGTGTTACAATTCCAGTTAAGTAACTGGAAATAATTATCATAATTTTCAACATCATGAAACAAAAAATAAAAAATATCTAGCTTATCCAAAGGATCCTTCTTCAGCTGCTGGTCTTCTTTCCTGCATGAAATGTTTTTTTATTCACTCCATAGGACAAAACTTTATGTTATTTGGGAACTTTTCATCTCCAAGATTCTTTTACATTCCTCATATACCACACACACAGATGTGATAACGTGGTGACCAGTGTGGTAAATGGATAAACTGTAATAACTGTATTTAGCACTTTTGCTTTAAATAATATTATTGCTCCTAGCAAATGTACAAACATTAAACTTCTACTCTCTCTGACATTGTCATCAAAGAGTCAGTAAGACAATATTGCACTGTATCTCAATGTTTACATGTTTTAAATGTACTGCACAGGTAAACTTAACTTGTTGTCAAAATGTTTCTTTTAAAGCAAAGAATCAGGGGTAGGTACAGACAGACAAAGTTAAATACTTACGTAATTGAACATATTTTGTTGAAGGTGGTAACGTCTGTGTCAAAACATAAAGTGTGGAGACCGGAATCTTCAAAAACAAAGAAGAAGCACCAAATATTGTTCCACGGAGGTCCGAAGAAGGTTTTAATGAAGCTAGTTGGGAATAAAGTGTAAAATAAAAAGTTTAGTTTAATTGTCATATTTTATAATTAGTGTTTGTAACGATTTTATGACTATTGTCAGTCAGTTAGTTGAAGAAATCTATCCATTTTCTGAAACACTTTATCAGTCATCTGCGCTGATCAAGAAGCAGTGTGGGACGTGGCTGAAGAAGCTGATTCAGTGTAACTGGATGGTTTTCAGCTCGATAGGATAAACAGGCAAACAATGCCCTGCTGCCATTGTACACAACGTTCTCCATTGTCCAACAAACTCACCTGGTTAAAGGCAGAGTGACCTGACTGATTTTTTGTATCGTGGTTATTTCTATTGCACTACTGAGCTATTGTGTAATTTTAGATTTATTATGTTGTGTTGTTTTGAAATTTTTATGTCATATTTGCTCTGCTGCTGTGACGTGAATTTCCCTTTATGGGGATACAAAAAGTCAACCCAGTCTCCTAAAAATTACGTTCCTATACAACTCAAATGCAATCCTAATTATGTTTTTCTGAGAAATGTAATTGCAACCCGATTACATTTCCTGTCCACATAATGACCATATGTTCACAATTAACGTAAATGACGAGTCGCAAATACATTGATCTACAACATCCAGTTTTATCTTCCACTTAAAACACAATAAATAAAATAATAAATATGTTTTATGGCTGGGTTCAGGCACTCACAGCACTGGGTTAGGGAAGGGAAATTTAACAGATCACTTGACACACGTCGTCTACTTAAAATTACACAAACATGGTCTGGCTCTAATCTCAACCAAAGTATTTCTAATGCCTAAACGCAACAACAATGTGATTACGTTCACTACAAAAATTTTATCTGGTTGCAATTACGTTTGTCAGGAAAATGTAATCATGTTTGTATCTGCGGTCATTCATGCAGATTTTCTTAACAGATCTCCTGCAAAATGCCAATGTGATTCTTTAAGTCCACAAATTATAAGTCGAGTCCTGCTCTCCAAAGCAGAGGAAATTTCTGAGCTTGTATGTGCAAGTTGATATAGTTGTTGCCCAGAAAATTGGTTCTAAAAAATGGTTTCAAATTAGGTGCAAGTAGTGTCTCTGAAAATATTACACAGATGTTATCCTATTAAATATAAGGCCAACATAGACCCTCTCTGTTCCTTTTTAAATTAAACTTATCTTTTCTGGGACTGTGCCTATACACCAACCCTCAGGAATGATGTCACAT
>OMLM01004873.1:3245-27049 GCA_900302695.1 Helostoma temminkii
AGGTCAAACACCAACAAATTACATCTGTTCATATACAGTAACATGAAAGACCTAATTTGTATGTGCTTTTGTTGTTTTTACAGAACTGACAAAAAACATCTCTGGGTCACTTTAACAATATGAAATGTTTCATTTCACAAGGCAACATCTGCACAGAAGTGGCTAAAAATAACTGCTGGCAAGAAAATACATTTCTAGCTTAAATGAGCAGTAATGCAGAGGTTTAAGACAAGGACATACAAAATTAGGGTATTTGCACACATGCCTTGACACATTGTTTGCAAAGATGTCATCAGTTTTTCTAAATTAAGGGGTAGTTTAGTAGGAATTTGTCTCTTAAATTGTACCCCCGTTGTAACTCATCAGTTGTATCGGAAATAAGGTTGGTTAAAATAGTTATATATAGTATATAATAGTTGTCAACCTCTGATGCCTGTAGTTGTACAATTTAGACACTGTGGAGGCAGTCATAAAGAAACTGATTAATATAACTGAAAATGTTTGAAGGAATCTCTTTCATGCCCAGTACATATGAAGCCCTAAGTCTTTTAGCTTAGTTTAGCACAAAGACTGGCAACCATGAAAGAGCTACCTCTGTCCAAGGTACCAGCTCAGTCCACCAACACCTTCAGAACTCCCTAATGCTATATTTTGTTTGTGTAATTCATATAAAACCAAATTGTGAACATGACTAGTTATGGTTTTGTGAGGGTGGTTACAAACAGTTTTAGCACTGCCAGTGGTTATATAGCTTCTCATGAAAAAATTCCATTATCTGCAGGAACAACAGTGAATATCCCAGTGTCTAACCTGTCTTTTTCTCTTACTGTAGGGAGGTGTTCTTCACAAAAAGGTAATTGTGTTGTATACAAGATAACTGATCATGAAGGCATCCATTCTACATGTGAGCCTACAGGATGATGGCACAAAAGAGTACAGAGTCCTGCTGATGCCTTTAGGGTTTATCTTTATTCTTGATGTTTCTTTTTCTTTTTCTTGTCCTTTTTGGATTTCTTCTCCACAAGCTGCCCGTTGTCCTCTTCTACAGCACTGTCCACATTGTCTCTGCGTTTCTTCTTCTTGGTCTTTACAACCTCTGATTCTACAGGTACATTTAGTAGCTCACTTCCCTTACTGTGTTTTTTAAGCTTTTTCTTTTTTGGAGAAGGCAGCTCTTCACTGTTAGGTTCTTTAACTGTGATGGAGTTACAGTTCCCATCAGGAGCTCCTTCGTTTTCAGCCGTTTTCCTCTTTTTCTTTTTCCTTGAACGTTCCCCCTCCTGGTTGTCATTGCTTTCCACTTCAGTGAGACCAGTGCTGCTTTCTTTTACCATTTCCAATTCATCTGCAGCCTTTTTGTTTTTCTTCTTCTTCTTTTTCTTTTTGGGTTCCTCTGTGTCATCATTACTGCTATGGATGAGACATGGCTCCTGTGTTGGACCAGAAGTTTCACTGGTCTCTGCCGCTGAAGATGTTGAAATCTGGGTCTGTCCCTGAGCCCTCTTTAACTGAGCCATTCGCTGTGCGAAATACTCCTGCATAGTAAGAGTACTAGTCACAGTCTTGGTGATCGACTCTGTATCCAGTTCAGAAGTACCAGCAGTCGCATTCACCTCTGTCTCTCCCTGTGAATCACTGCTGTTGCTCTCCTAGACCAAAAACAAACACAGACGAAGAACAAGTCAGGTTTTTATGCATCGTTTACAGAATCTACACAGGAACAGACACCACATGATAGTTTGGCCAGAACCTTAAATGATTGTCAATCAACATACCGAGATTACCTAGACACATTTTAGTGAATGTTGATATAACAAGGTATAGGCCTAAAATAAGAAACAGACCTAACCATCACACACGACAAATGACATCTTTGTTATAATTCTATGTAGTTCCACACGTACAGATGCATATCCCTACATATGGGATTATTATTATTATTATTATTCATTAATTCATAATCATATAGTCATTTAACATGGCCTAGAAATATTTACACTTAAAGTTAATAATATTAACTAATAGGAGGAAACAGTGACACTTTGAATACAACAACCTTGGAGTAAATACAAGCATGGTGGTGCTGAGGTTTACTTTTACTTATTTACTTTTGATTACACTTTTTAATCATATTTTCTACTGTAGTGCAGTGTCAGATATTTTTCAGGTACCAGTGGGAAAGAAACAACTTGTACTTTCAGGTGTTTGGCACATGTCAACATCAGACATTTTTCCAAAAACAAAATGATTGTAAGAGATCAAACAACTATCCAGGCTGGTGTTTGCTACATAAAGCACCTGTTTGCATCTTCGCCATTAACATAAGTTTCAGGTTTTTTTTGCCAGAAAACAGCTCACATTAGGATCAAGGTAGGAGCAGTTTGAAAGAAAAAGTCAGGAGCAAATGTCTATATTGACAGTAAAGGTTAAAAAAAGCAAGACTCATTTATTTGCTTTGGTTAAACACTCGCCAATCTGAGGACATGAATCTGGTTGCTAACACACATTTATCTCTTCAACCTTTAGGCTACACATTAACATGGCCGACTTTACAATTGTGAGGCTCAACATGGTCTAGATTTTAACTCTATAGTATGAACAATTTGTCACCTCACCCCTGCGACCCATTTGTCTTCATTTTCCTAATGGCCTACTCAATGCATAATGATTTGTTCAGAAGAATACAGAAGCTCCTCCTGAGAATCACACTAAACAATACAGCAGCTCTGTGTATTACTTTGAAGATGGCGAAGTGAACATCATTTTTCAAACCCTACAGATTAGAGATAAATTGAAAAGACTGCTGTGTTGAGTCACCTCATGGTTTGGCCTTTACACTTTTACTTACAGATTACACAACTTTGACTATCAACACTGATTAAAACAATGTGAATGTGGACCCAAACAAGTCTTGTGGGACCTAAATAGCATCAGTCTCCCTCTGGAGCTTTACATACTAAAACAGTTTTTGGCTAATGATTAGATTTATTTGCTAATTCACACACACCAAGTGTTCATAATTTCAAACAGCTACCCGGGACACCTGTAAAACCTCACAAGCCTTTGTTTGACCCACACAAAGTTATTATATTTACATAAGGAAAACCACTGTTGCTTTTATTGTCCAAAAACTGATTTGATACTTCAATATTACATACCACAATTACATTGCATCTGAAATACTTGGATTCAGTTCACAACGACACAAACCACACGACTGAGGCTAAATGACGAGGCAGGAGGTGTTCAAATGGACCGCAAAGTTTTCCACATTCTCAAACCTCAACTAGAAGAAACCCCAACTTCTAACAAGGGGGATATGGCCCTTCAGATGAAGTGCCATTAAACAAAACTTTCCACCTTCCCAGAGAAAATCTATACTCCCTGTTAGTGCACAATGGCTTCCTCTTCACTCTGAGCAGAGATGGGGCTTAGAGCTGACAGTGCCAAACAACATGTAACTGGGATTTGGGAAGATGGCTGGGGGCCACTTTAGAGCTGCCTGTGAAATTACTCTCAAGAGAGGGAGAGTGTGAATGAGCGAGGAGGGAAAAAAAGGAGAGTGACTGGGACAGGAACATCTTCTTCATCAGGGAAAAGTGGCTGGAACTTGGTATGTGGTACGTCCTCACTGCCTGGGGATCTCCATTAGACCCTGATCCGACAAGCAGAAAATACTGTGCTGACACAGGCTGGACACACACACACACACAGTGTGGATGCAAGACCTACAGATTCTGTCTGCATTACTGGCAGCCCTGGAGATTTTTGTTGGCAAGTGTTGATGGCAACATGTTACCAAGACGACTCTGCAGCAATGTTTGAGATCTTGTTTCACTATTTCCAGGTGTGTGTTATCTTCTCCTGGCTGTTATTATCAGCCACAGTTTGTGTACGTAGGAAAAATGAATGTAGCAGGCATAAAACACCTTTAGACTACAAAAGGTTCAGGATATAATTTTGTAATTTTGTAATAACACGATAATGCACAAAATACAGAAATTAAAATAGAGGTATCATTTTTATTCACTTAAGATGTGTCAAGACCTGCAGTCCAAACATACTAACATGCTTGTTTTTTTTCTAGATTGTTGTGAATAAGAAAAAGTTTTTTTTGTTTAGTATGACTAAACAAACAAATTCTGTACAATGACCATTTAGGACCATTGCATCTGTATATCAAACCAAACCAAATTACCATAGTATCCTGTTACATTGTGAAGCTGTTTCAACAGTTCCTGCACATAGCTCATAGTAAAACAAAGTGAATATTAGTTATGTGAATATTAGTAGTTATTTTGTCAAGATGTGGGTGTCAAGTTGGTGCCATTACACTACTCCTGTATTTTCACACACTTTCTTGAAAATAAACAGCAGGACATAATCCCACCTGATTTAACTTTGCTGCATCTGCTATGGAACTACACCGAAGTTAACAACAACTACACCTGAATGTCAAAAGTTCAGCAAAGTTTGTATAATTCTTCATGAATTCTCACTGAAGTGTTTTTCATATGTATCTACAGCGTTTTCAGCTGAATCGCCAACATACATAGTAAAGGTAAGGTGCAATATGAGTAGAATGCTTTGAAAGTTCAATTCAACTGTGAAAATAAATCAAATTTGATTTACATATACATACAAGTTTTAATAATATAACTAGTTTTATTATTTTAAATGCACTTAATCTATCACCTACATCTCAAAACTGGTTTTAACCATTTACGAATATTAGTGTACATATTTGCTGGAAGCAGGGCAAAATGACTGAAAAGGCAGTCCCAGGCTAGAACACAGAGGGGGTAGATGAGTGGAGGTTTGGAGAACACACCTATATCCAGCCATGTGTACTCCTACTCCTCCTCCTCCTCTTCCTCCTCCTCCTCCCCCCAGAACCCCAGGAAAAGGATGCGCTCAGTGCACTGTGTGCAGTTCTGAGATAAGGCTCCTTCAGCTGAGGAGAGGTCTGGCTGGCTATTGGGCCCTTCCTGCTTCGCTTTCTCCCCTGGCGGGGGCTGGGGCTGGGCAGGGAACACAGGGAGGTCCCACAGAGGGTCCCAGAGAAAAAGAGAGGGTGGGAAGATGTTCAACAGGCCACCTCCTTCAAGACACTCCAGTTCTATCTGTCCCTGCTAATGTAGCCTGTGGAAAGCCAACAGTAAGATTTGTGCCAAGGTGCCACAGTATGGAGGCCAACATATTTAGGAGGAAAGTCAATTCAACCAGCAGAGGAATAGTGAAGAAGGTCCCCTAGAGTGCATGTGAAACTTTTTTGACACAAGATGAGCAGAACAGACAAATGTATTCCCCATTATTTAAGGAAGTGATTACTGACTAGATATGAAACCTTTACAGAGCATTAAAAGCTACTTTATATCCACTTATTTCTAAAAAGAGAATAAAACTCCATAATGAATACTCAAAGGGATGTCCGAATTACATTTTATGCCTCTGATCCTTATCCAAGGTCTTTTCAATGGAGTCCCTGTTGTCCAATTCATTAATGTTTTTGATGACATTGCAGGAGTTCCCTCACATTCTGGCAAATGAGTTAATTACTGCACATCTACTTCCACTACCATTATGAAAATATTAGAAGATGGTTCAACTACATAAGAGAGTGGTGATACTAATTCTCCAGGTGATTCTGTCTGCAACGAGCCTATTTCAGTCTCCCCAGTGGGCCTGAGACTTCACTAGACATATAACCTGCATGTTTCATATATGCCATGATTTATTTGCTATGCGTGTCCATTGTACTTTGTCACATTTTGCTCCACCTTAAGCAAGTGTGAAGTCTCAATATGGTTTTTAAAATCTATGAAATTTTTATGCGAAATGAAAATGCACATAATAAGGTGTGTAGAGACACATCTAATATCTCCATAATAAATATATATTGGGATTTTTTAAATATGAAATAAAAACAAACCTATCATCTGTCAAATTGTTTACTTTATTTATCTGAGAGTTCAGTGAAAAGATTTTCACTCGTCTACCTAAATGTATTTTATAAATATAGGCACATTCTGAGTTTGATACCTGCAAAACACAAAAAAGGCCAGAGGCGAAATAAGACTGGAAAGGTTATAAAACATTTAGTAATGCTGTTCTAGATGACTAAAATTAGTAGGTTAGCTGGTAACAGGTGACACTATCATGTTTGGGTATAAAAGTGACATCCACCAAATGCTCTGTATTTGCCTCATCAATTTGACATGACATTTGACACAATCAGTTCAAAAGAGTTTTGTCAATGAAAAATTGACCTTCAAGCCCTCAGGCAGCATTGCATGAAAAACTGTCATACAGTCTTGATGAATATACAAATGGGCTCAGAAATTGTCATTTAACACAGTCACTGCATGTGTTCTGTGGTCACAAAGTTCTGGTTCAGTATGTTTTTTGGAAAACTGGCATTGGGTTCTCTGTGCCAAAGCCAAAAAAAAACAAAAAAAAAACATCCAGACTGTTATAAGTGAAAGGTGCAAAAGCCAGCATCTGTGATGGTATGGGAACGCACCAGTGCCCATGGAAAGAGTGATTTGCATGTGTGTGAACGTACCATAGATACAGAGGAACTGGGATTTTAGAGAGAGATATGCTGCAATCAGAGTACATATTTCAGGAGGCCATTGCCAGGCCTGCGCTACAACAGCATGGCATTACAGACACAGAGTGCATGGGCTTAACGGGCCTGCCTGTAGTTCAGATGTGTCTCCGACTGAAAATGGAGGAGGAGAATCGGACAATGGAGACGGGCTGTTGAGCAGCTCACGTCTTGCATCCAGCAAGAACAAAAAAGAATATTCCACTTGCAAAACTGCAATAATTAGCATGATCATTTAATAAATTCAAAATGTGCTTATATTACAATACAATTAAGTTAGTTTGTGCAAAGTCTGAAAATCTCTTTTTTACATTTTGTCAAATAAATAAATGTCCTGACTTTTCTGCAAATGGGATTTGTGAATTACAGAATGATGCTTTTAAAAAACATAAAACAATGGTGAACATTACTAGGCATTGCCTAGTTTACATTTGTGTAGCAAAGCACTTGTATTTTAGCAGCCGATAAAACCCTCTGTTATTTATAAATTGGGTTGGAACTAACTTGCTTCACTACTGGAAGGTTTTTAAGTACAACTGATAACCCTTTACAATCAGTAGTAGTGTAATTACTTTTGGTCAAACATAAAATATAAAATTTAGATTAAAGTAAAGAAAGCAAGCAATGTTTACTTAAAAATACATATTCATATATTGCCACTTTATGTTGCGTCCAGGCCAATCAATCAATAAAATTTAATACAGGTGTCAGGTCTTGCTTACTGTATTTTTCTTTTAATAATTTTTCATAGCGGCTCCAAAACTGTAACAAGGTGAGCCGATCCGTGCGCCACTAGATCTTCAAGGTACAGGCATGAGGTCTAAATAAATCCGTCTTATCAAAATGGTCAAAAAAATAAATAAAAATCCAGACGTCATGTAATAATATAAAAATTAGAATTGTTATTAAAACTGTTAAATATAAATAGTTATGTTTGACTAATCACATTTTCAAAAGTATACAATCACCTTCTGGCTCTATGTTAATTAGCATTTGACAAAGCTGCAGTTCCCCATTTATTTAAAACTGCCTCTTAGCATTACTTGCTTTTTTTCTCCCCCCAATAATTTCTAGCCAATATTGGTTGGGTCTGCAATTGCATGAGTGTGCCCTCATTGTCCTGCCACAATAATAAATTTGGCGGTACTCAAGGTCTATGGATCAGGCCCTGATTAGCCAGCTGTCTCTCCCTGATGAGCACACAGGTCCAGCAGCCCATCCTTCATGAGCATGATGTGGGCGGACAGGAAAAACAGGTGGATAACTTATTCCCTGGTAAATAAGCTAAAGCTATGGATGACCATCAATATTTTTTAAGTAACATCACTGCCTCTGAAGTGATCCTAGCATTAATTTTCATTTCTGCAGAACTAATATTTACAAAATGTTAAAAATGTTACCTTAGTGTTATGGTAGCGTACCATAAGAACATTAAATACCACACACAGAAGATTCTACAAAAGCAATATTTTTGCTAAAGGCATACTTTCTCTGTGTAGTTAACAAAAAAGGTTTTGAAAAATTGCACTTGGTGCTCGGTGCGAGAACGTTTATCATAAGTAACAAATGAAGCCCATATTATGCATGCAGCATGACTGCTCTGTGCTTGTTTAACACTGCAGACGCTCGCCGACAAAGCCCCCCTCAAGAGCATAGGAGGCCACAACCATAACCCCAGAGAAAGAAGATACTGTGATTATTTTCCCCCGCTGTGATTTATTAGATTAAAGAGTCAGTGATTAAACGGCACTCTGTGGCTGTAAACAGCCGAGAGGGCTGGAAATCTTTGGGCGGTTAACTTCAGGCAGTAATTACCCTGGTCCCATGTATTCTAGATTAGGCCTGTAACTAAGAGACGGACGCCCTCTTTTTCTTTTTTGTCCTGCGCTAATCTGTAAGTGTCAGTGAGCTGGCATGGCCAAGAGGGAGCAGTCCACTGAACTGCCATGGAGGTAGGTGGTAAATGTGTGGTATGTGTGTGTATCGTTGCAGGAGGGACCGCTTGGCGGGTCTTGATATTTTCAGCGGCAGAGCTAAAAGGACCTGTCAACAAACAGCTCAAGAAAGGGGGAGTTTCTGCTTAAGGCAATTAGATGTTATTTGAGAATGAATTAGAGCTTTGCAGCTTCACAATAACCCCTGCATATGTGAACCAGCCCATTAAAACTGCACCAGTCACACTGTGACAAGGCACATTTAGACCAGGATCCCCTTTCAACAGACCACTGCTGCAAGTCCATGGAAACCAAGCCAAAAATTAACATCTCTGCTCTGGTGCCACATTTCTATTCATACAGTCAATTACACAATGCGTTGGAACTTTGCATTAAGTAAAGAATCCTGATGCTAGTGTTGACAAATGTGACAGACACTTAACCCTGTGAGAAAAAATAAGCTGAATAAAGCTGCTGAAGTAATGCCTGAACATATATTAGCCACATGTTTAGCTTTCCAAGGAAACAATTTTCAGTGTATGTCCTAGTAATGAAAGTCAAAGAGGTCTTGCATAAAGTCAAGCTGAAATAAAAATGTCTCCGTGTTACGATCATAGAAATTACAGAGAGAAAATCCTGCACTATAGTTGCACACGATTTCTTGTGCTGTCAGCAAAGTTTCACTCCACCCTTTGGCTCCCTGGCGCCTTGCCGACGCATCTGCCAAACGCTTGGGCCCCCAACCTACACCATCCCTGCCCCATATTCCTTAAGATGGTGGTATCAAGGGAGTCCCCACTGTCGTGTGATCCTTCATGTGAACGACGCGTGGGCAGGAAAAACTTGCAACAGGTGCCACCCGATGAGGCTTGATCCTCGGCCCTTTGTGCCTGAGCAGGAGTGGGTGTATGAGAGGCCACGGGGGTCATGTTGACCGGAGAGCAGACTGCACCATACCGACTGTCTAACTGGAGGGTTCAGACGTCAAAACAAAGCTTGTACCAAATTATATTTGACCATTTTTCTTAGCTGACATGTTTAGGGAGTATAGAGCTAAAGAACTGAAAAATGCTGAATTAATTTCAATGGTTTTCAACAGTCAAACACCGTTATTCCATCATGACTGGATTTTTTTATAGAGTGGAAAGTTTTTTCACTACAGACTAAGACTAAGCCTACATTTACTATTTAGAAAGTAAAGTTGGAAACTTTAGGGGAACCATTTTATGCAAAAGCAATATATGTTGCTGCTTATATTTGGAAGTTTTCTTCCAAAATATGGAAGAATAAATTTAAGTTATAATACTGAAATCTAATTGCATTATTTACAATTACCATGGCTGAATGATATCAATACAATTGTCTTGAGACCTAATAAAATTCAAAATTGTGTTAAAAATGTTGAATTAAGAAATAGCAAACACACACAAAGAATTTTGTAGTACTGAACACCCTAAAAGAAATGTAGGTGGAAAAATAAAACTGTGGCTTGTTTCCACCTTTCATCTGAGCTGGCGGCTTTAAAAAATGACTAACTTTTGTTGATGTATGAATCGGCGGGGAGTCTATTTATCAGCAGGCCCTCTGCGGTCGCCCGCTTGGGTCCCTCAAGTCACAAGCTGCGTCGCTCCCCTTTGACTGATTAATTAGCCAATCAAAGGACATTTTTCACTGGGCGGCAGAATGGTTTATTTCAGCTAATGCCGGGCTTTCGAACTGAGGCCCGTTGGAGCCTCGTCGGCTCTTTCGGTCTGCCTGAGTGGCCGGGCAGAGGGGCAAGGGAGATAAATCAAGCCGGGCTGGCCCTCCATGTGGCTCCCCTAACTAAACCCCCTGAGGAGGGCACAGAGAGCTGGGAGTGGTGGAAGGGGATGGTGGAAGGAGAGGGGGAACACAGAACGGCCAGGGGCACTGCTCGCCCGCCGATAAGCACAGGGAGCACAGGGCTGCCAAAGTGCCTTCATTTAGAAGTGGCCGGGGCTTTTTGATATCGCAGCAGAGAGAGCCTGTCATTTGTCATGCAGTGAGTAATTGTGTTGAGGGACACAAGAGGAGGCAGAAGATGGAGGGGGCCCGCAAGCGTGGGATGGGTGATGGATAACAGAGAACAGTATAGATGGACAGGTGCTCCACCACAACTTGATAACCCTCACTGGTCAAGTAGTATAAATAATGGTTTTGAGCACACACATTCAGGTGGCTACATGAGTGGGTGGAATGAGGGTCATCCAATCAGTGTGTGTATGTCATTCATGAAAAATAGATAAATTAGAATAAATAAATAAGCCTAAATTTAGTGAAATAATTCTATTGTTTTGAATGCTATATTTAATTTATATTGCCTCTTGTGCATACAATTATTTATACTGGCACAATCTTGTCAAATTTTAAGTGTGGAGTCATTTTATGTTATTTTATGAAAATAAATGAACATTTAGATTCAAATTCAAAATATACACAACATTTAATGCAAATGTAGCAGTTGTTAGCATGTAATACAACAGACTTAGTGGCTACCTATATATAAATAATTAATATGATGGGGTTCATATTCTGTCCCATCAGTTCACATGTTCTTTTCAACACATGCAGTGCTGCCTTTGATGAACAGAGGTATGTGGGACAGCTGAGTGTGTGTGTCTGCATGTGTGTGTCTGTCTGTGTTTCAGGGAGTGTTGTGAGCAGCGATAAGAGTCGAGCAGGAAGCACATCACTGCAGAGGAAGGAAAACCCCAGCAGTGGTGGGGGGGGGCTTTTGGATGGGAGGCCAGGGAGACAGCAGTAGGTGGTGGGTGAAGCGCTGCAAGATTCATGTGGGGAAGGAGTGCAGTCCTAGAAGCCAATTGAGATTTGGTCTTGTCTTGTGGCTTCACCTTGTAAGGATAAGTAGCCAGTGGTAGTTTGTACAAACCCTTACAAGTTAAGTCAATGACTATAACTAATGTTTATACAGTCACTACTTAAGAATATAACTGTTCAGAGTATTGAGATTATTTCTAGTGTATACACTACACGTCGACCTGCTGTAAGCACAGATCAGTGTGAGTCGGGGTCAAAGGAGACACAGGAGATCCTGCACAATGCCTAAAGCTTGATTGGTCCATCACCTTCTTTACCTCTTCCCAGCAACCTCAGATGTTGCTGGCCTTCAAAACAAGGCCTCATGGGAAACCCTGCAATTGTGTTCAGTTTTCGATATGGTCAATGGTGTCCCTCCTGGCTGAAAAATAACAACCCATAACCAAATGATTAGGGAGAAAATGGTGGTGTGTATTTCTTGCATTTCCAATGTTAATCAACTAGGGAACTGGAGCCATTGTGATGCTATGGCTCAACACCTGCATGGGAATAGAGGAGGTTTTTTCTAGTACAATTTATGGATTTTAAGATGCCAATTTCTTCAGGCCAAATCGCTCAAGATGAACAGAGAATGCCAGCAAACCTCCTCTGTGCATACAGTCCAAAAGCTATATTTGTCATTGTCCTTCTAGCTCTGTATAGGGTCAGAGGAAGAAATGACACCAAAAATAAATGAAGTTTATAAAAAAATAAGTTTGCACACATACAGGTAAGCCAACCCTGTCTGCTAAATATTACGTTCCTGTACAACAAAACTGCAACTTTGCTTACATTTTATGAGAAAGGTAATAGCAACTGGATGACGTTTTCTGTCCACATAATGACAACATGTTCGCATTAACGCAAATGACAAGTCGCAAATACGTTTAACGAACATTTTTCATAAAAACAACAGTAACCCAAAGGAAGTTACTGAACTTGAAAATCAACTTGCACCTCTTAAACCTGTAAGCTACATTTCAAAAGCACAAGAGCCAGCACATTGCCAAATGGACAAGTGACGTTTGAAGTGACCACCAATGCCACAGGCAAAAAGACAACTTTTTTGGAAGCGTCATGATTTCAGATCTCTGCACACCTCACTGCAATTTTGATCTCCCTGTAATAATGCCCGCCGGTGCACTTAATAACCTGATGCGAGTGCTCCGAGAGAGAAGTAAAGAAGAAGGGTAGTGTGAAGGAGAGGAGTATGGGGTAAGAGTATAAATCCTTTAACTGGATTTAGATGCTCATGCTGCCATCAGTGGCCCGTTGGCAATGTTAAAGCAACATGCTGTGACATGGCTAATCTAGGGCCACGGGCTGCTCAAGAACTGGGCCCTACAGAGGCAGAAGGGACCACATGATGCTGCATCTACTGATGGAGGCATCAGCACTAGTGGTCATTCTCAATTACCAAGACCAGTTACCAAGATGCAAATAAGCTCGAGCCACCTGACCAGAGATGTGCCATCTCCTCCCCCTGTGCACACCTGACCTCTCTATTTAGATACCTACTGTTTCAGTACTAAAAGAATATTTTGCATCTTGGATTATAGACATTCACGATAAATGTTTTGTAAATTAATACTGTTAAGACTGTTTTGACATAATTACATAGTCTATTAGTTTATACTATGGAAATAAGTTATTTAAATGTTTTAGCAACACTGTTTTACATGTTTGTCGTTGATATTTTATGTTTTATTTGGCATTTCATTTGTTTTGGTGCATATTTGGATGTATTTAGTGTGGGTAGTCTGCTTAATTAATTTAAAACAAGCCGAATTCTACTTTATAGAAATAAAATAAAAATTGTTAAGCCAACTGTGAAAATGATTGATAAAGAAAAAATTGGGTCTTGACTATTATGGATTAAAAGATTTTGATTTGCCTTTGTTTGTTTGCTTTTTTATAAGTTATTTTTGATAAGTTTATCTCTTACCTGTTCTTGGTCTTTGGCAGATTTTGCTCTCCTTCCAAAGATACAGTTAAGGTCTGTTGCGCTACGGGAAGACAGGTCCTTCCCTACAAAGAAAGGGAAAAAACACTTTGTCACTCGGACACATAGAAACAAGGCTACTTTCAACAACAGCGTAAAATAAAACAGTGAGAGCCAATCTATAAAACAAAGATTAATCACTGGCGTACACTTGGGATTTTGTACAAAAGTTCAAATTCCACAGGCAGATTCCAGAGAACACACATATAAACATTTTAATGTGATTTTAGGGCAGACAACATCTGACAGTACAGGCACTTTTGCACTTTTATCTTAAAAACACACCAAGGCACATCTGTGTAATCTGAAGTTTAACGCATAAGTGTGCGCGGGTGTGTGTGTGTGTGTGTGTTGGGGTGGAGGGGAGGAGGCTTCTGACTAAAGAAAGACGAGGTCTGCAAGGTTTGCTTCTAGATCCAGGGATAAAACCACAAAGAAAAATAAACCAACAACAACATCTACCATGCCACTCCTCTAGAATCCCATTTTCAAGCCAGGCCTCAAAGACTCCTGGAGCACACACTCATCTGTCTCAAGCCTGGGTCCTGTTCGTACAGCTGCATCCTCTTCCTTCAGCAGGGCTCTGATAACATTTGGTTATTTATTGCTTTTAAACCTCTATCTCCTCTACTCTTGGCTTTGAAAGTCAAGTCACTGCTCATGTAGGTCTAAGAAGTAAAACTACGAAAGTATGTTGAAAACTAAAATAAATTAGGAAAAAGGGGTATATGATGTTTGTCATCTAGCGAACTTAGGTCAAATGTAAAATTATGCCCAATCTGACCTTTCTGCTGTTTGGACAAGGAAGTTCCTGACAAAATGCTCAGGCTTTTAGGTGAAAGTGCAAATAACAACGTTCTGATAAAATGGAGCTTAAACCTACTATTCTCTTAAAAGTGAGATGAAGCATGGGCACAGCCAACACCGAGTGCCAGGTGTTACTTAATACATGCTGGTTTCCATGGTCACAACTGCCAGCACAGACAACTAGTCAAACCAGACTAACAAATCAGTGAAGCTGTAACTGACAAATACAAAATGTCAAACACATATTTACTTAAAAACACAAAATCAAGTCAGTGGTGATCGATGCATCGGTATCGAACTGGAGGTAGATGCGATGTTTTCAGGGGGAAGAATGGAAAAACCTTGATAATATGCTGTATTTGGCCAATCACATTTAATCAAAAGCTCTTTCCTTACAGACAAACAGGCATTTAAAACCCAAATGCTGCAATAAAGCCTCCACACAAGAGCAGTGGATGGAGAGCTGTAGTTAAATTGTGGATCAACCACCCTCGCTGACCTGACAAGTGATAGATGGGGGCAGCAATTAAAACTGGGTTACTGGTTTATGCAGTGGGCCCTGGACCTTCAGTGGAGATTTTAGTGGCTTTCCCACACATACAAAAGCCATCAATCCTCAGACCTGGCAGTGAGGGAGACTGTATGAACAGGATATCAATAAAAAAGCAGGACAGAGTAAGGAGGAGGCATGCATTAAGAGAGAAACCAGGACCTGTAGTACTCTCTGATGTTACTGTGCCACATATTTTGAAGTTATGTGATTTTTTTTCCGCCACACTGAACAACAACGAGGACACTCATTTAATTATTAAAAATTGTAAAGAAGATTAATATTTTAGGAAGAAGTCAGTAGAGTTAATTAGTTAGGGTTAGTTAATAGTTATCAACTAACCAAACCCTACTTTAAAGTTACTCTCATTCATTATGAAATAATGTAAACTTAACAGTGGATTCATTTGTTGACCTTTAAATGCCAACATTCATAACTATGACACTAGTACATGACTTGTTCATCCAATCAAGTAACAAGCTTAGTAACACTAAATCTATTGCAAAGCCTCAACTTGGCAACCGCTTCACAGGGAGGGGAGCTGGCATCGGAGCAGTCAGTGGAAGCATGCAAACGGGTGTGGCAGATTATATGTTGCCAGGTAACTTTAGTTGCCCATGTCAATCCAAAGCACAAACTGGACATGGTGAGGCCCTGTCAACATAATGACATGACAACTCCAACAAAAACTGTTGAAGCTGTCAAACCATAAATATTTCCAACATCTAAAACTCTTAGAACTGACAGCTTCGCTGTTAAAGTACGCTGAGGTTTTATGCCTGTCAGACCACTTACGGCAGGAGAACTGAACTCTCAAGTTTCCAATTTAGGCACAAGTCATTTTTGATCAAACAAGTTGTTCCAGCGTCCCTCGTGTTGCATGACAACATTTGTGGCCTCTTTGGTTAAACGCAGGTTGAAGTGGTGTTATGTTGCTAAAGACAGTTAAATAGAGAGTTTTACTGCACAGATTGAATTTCAATAACATTCCCACCCACAGTTACCAGTAATCTGTTTCCTAACAGAAAATAAAGATGAAAAAAGACAAAAAAATGAAAAAAAAAATTTTATATAATAAATAGCAGTAGCACCAGGTCCTCTCTCTTTGGCTTCTCCTGACATTTATAAACAGCTGGCAAAGGTTAGTTAAAAGGTTAGTTGACAACAGGTTGGGTACAAATGCACCCTAATGCAAATACAATAAAAGAGTTCACGGTGAACAGAAATGTTCAGTAGAGAACAGACAACTGTGGACTTGAGTCCATGGTTCGTACAAGATATATTTATGCAAGAATGTCCTCATTAAGAAAAGAAAAACTATGAAATTATACGAAATACCATTTTATAAGAACCTTTGTTGGGTAGAAACACAAATTTTCAGTGCAAATGTAGTGATCGACAAGATGAACCAGCAAAGCAGCAAAGACCGAAGACAAACTGAGTCAAAGATGCACCTTGTCCAGTCACACAGGTTTCAACTTGAGCAACCTTTGCTGTTCTGTCAAGTTTTACGTCATAAAAAGCAACCACATTAATACATCAAGGACATGTTTCATTTATGCACTAAGAAGACTATTTCATGAGCACATTTTATTCCTTTTCAGAGTGAGAGAGGAAATCTGTTTCGTCACACCCCTAATGTCAATGCCTTATTTCTTAAGTGGTGCATCTCATCTGTCAACAACGTTCTTTCCTGGCTCCTGCCAAATTAAGATCACAAAAACAGGGTGAGAGGGTCTTGGGGAAAGACCTCGGCCATGTTTTATCTGGCGGGGTCATCTAATAGGTCACACAGCCCCTGGGAGATGTTGTTTTTGGGGGGCCAGTAAATGGACATGCCAGATGCCCCAAACAGGAAACAGGAAGTTGCTACTGAATGACGTAAAATATAAAAGGGTCTTCCAGGTGAGACTAAAGTTGAGATATTTTGTTTTCCCATCTATGCTGACCTGATGAGATAGATGTGAAACCAATAACAAACTATTATAGAATGATTACTTCCACACATGTTATAAATATATTTAATGACAAGACCTGAAGAAGGTTTGCTTTACTGTGATTAATATTAAGAGTTATTGTAAGCTATATATTGCAAGATTTAAATATGCACATCTACGTACATCACGAACCAACATTTTTAATGAATAGCATGACAATTTAAAAACATTGTGAGGTTAATCACAAAACTATGCTGTATGATCAGGTAAAGAGACTCAGCAATAATATATGAGGTAGTGGTTTTTCATTTTAGTCTCCAGTGGTGCTGAACACCAAATTCCTCCTCTTGCCTATCAGTGCACTGGCCTTGACCAGCAAATCTTGACTTCCTGACGTGTAAAGGAGTAATGAAAGTAGAGGGAAGAGTTATTAATAACCTCCCCTACCAATGACCGGACCAAGTGACCCAGCACAGGTTGCAGGAGCACTGATCAGTGTTTTGGTCTGAGCCAAGTGCTCAACAAGAGATAAAGGAGACTGTCTGTCTCTGCAAGCAGATGAGATCTAGGTACATAAAGATAAGAAACTAAGAAAGCTATAATTAAATATCAGTTATTTAAAACTATAACAGCTAAATTGGTGTTTTGCTATGTGATGTGTTGATGATACACTTTTGCTGAATTACTGCAGGAAGCTATGGTAAAGTTTTACAGGTCACTGTAAAGACAGCTTTTTTGTGTGTTGCCAAGCTGAGTTCATCCCTCTGATCTCTGCTGTTAGCTGCCAAAGCACAAACCCACCTTTTGTGAATTTCGTGTAATGGACCCTCTTTCTGGAGGTCTTGGACTTTTCTTCCAAGCTGAAGCCTTTCTGTTCGTCTGCCAAAGGTTCTACAGATAATAAAGAACATTTATATGAGGCTCAACATAACAAATCTAGTTACAAATGTCAGATGCTGTTTAGTATCACTGTATCAAACCAACTCTGATACAATACTGTATCAAACCAGTACTATGTGCTTTAATTTCTGGCATAGTAATATGATGATGATGATGTTCCTTGTGCGTCAGTGGTTTTTTACTAAATGTTGCGCTGTGGCACCCTCTACTGCTCAATGGACTGAGCAACCAGTCAGAGAAATTTTACAGGGAAGCACTTTGGTGTAGTCATGTGATGCAGAGCAGTGCTGTGATTGCTACAGGTGAGGTAACTAGTGAAAGCAAATTCTTACACATCTTTGATTGTTATGTGTAGACACTAGATGATGCTTTACAAAAGATACATTTTTAAATCAGCAATGCCAGCCTGAGCAATGTGAATACTTATTTTGTGTCACCTCAATTTATATAAAAATGTTATAAGAAATGGATCAACATACACCCTGTTAAAACTTGAGCACTTACAAAAATGTTCATCCACAACAAATAAACTCAATCTTTGCTTCAGGAGGCACAGTTTACCTACACTGCACATACAGTATTAAAACAAGCTTTGTGTACATACCGTTGCTGTTGTTTTGACCATGACAGTTGTTCAGTTGAGCCAGAAGTTCATTGAAATCATCTTGATGCGCAATCCAGTTATCCTGTGAACAGATGATAAATTCACACAACTAAAATAGCCTGACAGCTCTACAACTAATACAGTGCCTATATTGAGTATTCACCCCCTTGGAAGTTTCACTCTTTTATTGTACATTATAAATCAATCATGGTCAATATAAGTTGGTGACTTTGACAAAAAATTCAGAAAAATACCTCATTAAGGTCAAAGTGAAAACATACTTTCTACAAAGTAATGTCAATAAAATTTTATTTTACAAAAATATATGTAAGTTGAAATCAGTTTTTGCATTAAAATGCAGTTCCTTCAGGTCAGTATTTAGTAAATGCACCTTTGGCTGCATCTACATCTACAGCACAGAGTCTGTGTGGATAGGCTTTCACTTCTGAACACTGGAAGTTTATTCTTTGCAAAACTGCTCAAGTTCTGTCAGGTTGCATGGGGATCGGGTGTGAACAGCCCTTTTCAAGTCCATCCACAAATTCTCTATTGGATTGAAGTGACTCGACCACTCCAGAATATTCACCTTGTTCTCTGATCCATCCCCTGTATTATGCTTATCACTAACTGTGGAACTACTAGCACCAAATATCTGGACCTCTGTTGGATTAGGGGAGTCATTTTGGGGCCAATATTAATGCAAACACTGATTTCACCTTACATATTTTTTTAGTGACATTACTTTGTAGAAACCTGTTTTCACTTTCACTGACATTAATGAGGTATTTTTCTGAAATTCTTTTGTCTAAGTCACCAACTTATATTGAGCATGATTAATTTCTAATGTCAATAAAAGGGTGAAACACATAAGGGAGTTAATACTTTTTATAGGCACTGTATGTGTGTGCTGCATAATTTGGAAAGGTAAAACTGTAAATGCATCAACTGTGCATGACTCATTGTTTAATGACTGAATCTTCGTGTGTTTATTACTAATTTCTGGTTCCTTCTAAAAGCATCCACCAAAAGAAATAACATAAAGGAGCTGCACTAGACAATTTCATGATGTTAAAAAATGTTTTCAACTGTTTATTAAGCCAATAACTATGACAATAATAATTGCCTATTAAAAAAGTACTTGCCAACACATGCAGTGTAAACAACCTTTAAATAATTACACAAAACACTACCACTAAAACTAGAAACTGATTACAGACAACCAGGTGCACTTGAAATGTGCTCACCTCATAGCTGGCATTTGTTCCAAGACCATAGCTATTGTTTTTCACTTTCACTTTGATGTGCTCGGTGGAGCCTTGCTCACTGCGGCCCAGGCCCTTGAAATGAAGAAACAGTAAAATGTAATTAAAACAATCAACTTTTTTTTTACATTGCTTTAGTACCTTTTCAAAATCCCTCCATTCACCGCCACTGTCCAAATGAATCACCGCTCTTTATCAAACTGGAAACAGTTAAGATAGTTCCGCTTGCTCACCTTTCCCTTTGACCAGCCCATTCTCTCCAGCATCTTCTGGCCAAATTTGGAATCATCGTTACTCCAGGCACTGTTCCTGGGGTCAACAGACCACTTCCCTTTCCTCCGAGCTGGAAAAAGAGCAGCAACGTAATTACAAAACAATCAGCCAACACAACATGACTCAAAACATCAAGACACTGCAAGATGATGCCCACTAGCCCATCCCCTCACACACACACACAAAACTGAAATTACCGCAGGACAAATAATGACTTTGTATCATACTATGATACACAGTTTTCTCTATAACTACAGTTACCACACATATACAGATATGCTGGATTTAGTCCTGTTACACAGTGATAGTAACGTGTCTGATAAATACACCTTATATACGTATACACCCTTTTTTACTCTGTCCACAAATCTTTAGCAGAAATTTGGAAACTAGACTTTAACAGCCCATAATAATAAGATAAAATAATAAGGACAATAGTGCTCATAAGCGCATGACTGACAGCTGACAGTTGAGGGAGCCAGCTTCCAAAAGCCATGTGGGACTGAAATAACGCTCCTTGGTTTGTTTTAAATAACTCAGCTGTAGACAGGCCAAGGAAAAAAAACAACCTCTGATTTGGGAACTAACAAAGCGATGGTGAGTTAACGTAATGAAGTTACCGGTTTACATGAGGAGACACGTGTTTACAGAGACCAATGTTACTTTAGCTAATGCTAATATTAGCTACCGGTGTTGTGTCCGGAATACTTTTATACAGAACATTGTCGGAGGTAAGGTTAGACAGTAGCTAACGTTAGCCGTGTTTTTGCTGATACAAAACATAAATATATATGTAATTATACTGAAAATTTAAGAAGAATGTGTGTTAAAACTCTAGAAGAAATTTACGTACGCTCAGCAAGCATGGACATCCTGGGGTCCTTAAACAGCTTGACGAAATGCGAGTAGGACTCCCAGGAAATGCCTGAAGAAAATGTGTGACTACTTTTATTGTTCGTTGTTTGAATATGTGTGAATATAAAATATAAATTGTCTCTCGTATTCTGAGCGGATGTAAGCGTGTTATTTAGTCCATTGTTTTAATTATTGATCTTATCGTTATTTTTTAAAGTTTCACTGCAAATAATTATTTTTGCCCACAGATGGCACCAGAGTCCCACAGCAACATTATCAAAGTTGCTGCATGTGGGTTACTCAGGTCCAATGAACCTGAACGGCCCCTATGAGTCATCGGGTTGATGCGGATGGGTCTATAGTAGAAACACTTTCGTGGTTTAAAAATATAAAATTATTTATATATAGGGGGCTAAATAGGTTGGTTTCATGGCTGAGAAGTTGCTGAAATCATGATCTCTAGATCAAAACATATTAGTCAAAATTAGTTTATTTGAGCATTTTTAAGGACTAAGAAAAGAAAAAACAAAGAAAAAAAAAACAAAACACCCTTAAACAGGACCTTTACTGAAGAACTGAAGGGCAACAACTTTAACCACAACAAAGTAAACAGTAACTAAGATGCAGATTAGCTTCTTTTCACATCAGCTTTCAAGTGCTCTTATGCAACTTTTAAACACACGAGAGCCAATATACAATATACAAGCCACTTTCCCGGATGTTGGTTGCTTAGATGCTATTTGTGTGTCAACTTTTACAAAAAATATATTTTTAAGAAGTAAACAACACTGTAAAAGTCTAAAATTATTCCATTAACATGTCATTTGCTACATAATATAAAAGGTTACTTTGCAGTTACTGCGCCTGTGAGTCCTTGTGTGTCATGCACATCATGCACAAGAGACATCTCACAAGAAAAAACCTCAAGTCTGCTATCTGGTAAGTGTTAACACTTGTTACACAATCAAATTACATAAACTTAAGTCCACAAAGACTAAAGTGAACAGGGTTCCCCGAATCTACTGTTCCATAGTCAGTTTCTTTCTACTCCTGGGTTGTGTGACACTCTCATCAGACCACAAGTCTCTGGTTTACACGTGGGATTAAGACATGTTACATAACAGGAAACGCACCAGTGAAAGCAAATTATGTCAACTTGACGCGCCAGGACTGCAACTGAACTTGCAATTCCTGATTCTTTTTTGAAAAACCTGATTTAAAAATCTTTTTTAAAATGTTCACATGTTTAAATTAAGATCAGAATCGGTCAAAAGGTTCGCTCAAAATTTATGGCCCATCAGTGAGTTATAGAGCTCGTAAACTCACAGCCCAAATTCAAAATTGATTTTCTGGCTACCACAGCATGAGCTCAGCTCTAAACCAGTGGTCTGAAACAGTGAAAGAAGCCATTCATTTCTTCACACAATCGTTTTCTAAACAATAAATAAGTGCAGTCTGTATTGATTGGAGTATGTTGAGTTAAATCCCAAGTGAGATACTGTACAGCATAGGTCCTTTCAGTTCTATTGAGAAAAGAGAGAGTTGGGGTCTTGGTCTCCATTACCAAGGCAACAGGTCTTTGTGCAAAATAACAGCTGTGGCACTGATTGTTATGGAGCTTTTGGCTCAGGGCCCAGCGGCTCCCCCCGCCTTCCTTTTCCTTATGTCTTGTCCTTTAGCTTGTACCCCAGCCAATGTAAGCCACTACCCACTGTGTGAATCTCATTACACTATGACGAACTGATCGCTGGGGCCCTGCCGACCGAGAAAACCCTCTGATTGGCTGGTGGAAGGCAAGCCTGCAAGCATGTATGCACGCCCAGGAAAAAGTCTTAGATAAGAGCCAAGAGAAAATAAAGAAAGGAAAATTAGCTGCTACACATGTTCAGTTGCATTTAAATACAAGCATGAGCAACAAAATTTGTATTTGTGTATATTTTATGCCTGAATTTTGAATTATCTACTGCACACATTGTAAGCATTGTACTTTGCTTGCACATGTGTGTGTATATGTATCAGAAATAGTGAAAGATGTGTTGTGTTTCTTTCATTAGTGCACTGTATGTTATAGTCTCTTCTATAAGGTTCCCCCCAATTTCATGGCAAAGTCAGCAAAAAGACCCTCTGTTCCTAGAGGTAGGAAACTGAATTAGAGGTATAGTACTTGGAACTTTCCAAATCCAATGCAAATATTTATTTTTATTTACATTTCCAAATTTCTACCAAGCTCCTGAAAGCAAATATCTTGTAGTCTTATATGAAGGGGACTATTACATAAAGTCATGTAAAGTTATGTTGCAATAATTCTTACAATAGAAATGATTACATTAAAAGAGAGAAAATTACCTTGTTTTATTGTGCAGTGAAACTAAACAAAAATATGTTTGTAGTCATGTTATATGATTACAGTACTTTTCCATGAAGCGTCAGCATTATTTTGTGTTCTTTCTACTGGGAACATTAAGATAACAAAGATAATATTATTTGGAGAACATGCTCTAGTGTGATAAATGTGTGAAATCACACAGCATGAAAGTAATTCCAATTATTGGAATTATAGGAACGTGTGAAAAAGATTGCATAAGATTTTAGGGTTTTTGCAGTGAGAAAATTATCATTTTTCTTGCCAACAACAGAGAGCACCTGCAGATTTATTGACACACATTCACAGAGGAGAGGCACTAATTAGTGACAAGAGCTCATGTGCCGTCTGCATGCTCTTCAGCCTCAGTGGGTCATGATTGAGACCCAAATGGAAAATGTACTTCACCTTACTTAACTCTGAATTTAGCTAAATGAAGTGAATCTCTCTGTGCACTTGGGCAGTCTGTCTCCACTCTGTGCTCCGTTCTCTCTGCAGCAAAACAAAAATACACTAGGTCACCTGGGACAGCAGCAATTACTGACATAGAGAAATTGAAGAAAGTAAGCGTGAAATGAAGGACACTGCTGACCTCAGGGTTCGACAGTTTATGATCCCATTTGATGATGAAAACAGAGAAGCTTCAGTTTAGTGTTTTCATTGATGTGCTGAGGAGGACACTTTTCACATCTACAATGCTATTTTTCATCATCTTTCCTCTGTCTGACACTATATAACTTTTCACAAACATGTGTTTCAGCTTGGCTTCCCCAAGCAGCTTTTTCCCATTTCTTTTGCAAAGTATAAAATATAATAATTATTATAAATAATAATTGTTTACTTTTACTTTTTACTTTTCTTTTTTTCTTT
>OMLM01004873.1:28981-51320 GCA_900302695.1 Helostoma temminkii
ACATAAAAGTGCACAGAAAATAGAAAAAGGCATTTAACACCAACAGACAGAATAAATAATGTTATGTGGAATAGACAGAAGAACAATTCAAAAAAATTATTGCTCCACACTGCTCAAAATACAGATGCTCTGTATCAAAAATTACCCCTGCAGGTGGTTACACTCATTTGTTGACATCAATTTTAATATATAAATTGATCTAAAGTGCATCAAAGGATACAACTTGTGTATTTAAAATTTTCTTAAGCCAAAGTACCTAATTTTTTGTCCAGGGTACTTTGGTCCTGAATACCTGGTTTATGACACTCATTCGAAATTTAGCAGAAAACAAAACCTGATTTGAATTTCCACAGAAAATCAGGTAGAAACACAAACATCCTCTGTTTCTTAACTTAATTTTTTTTGCTCAGAAAATTCAATTAATTAATATGCAGGTCATCTTGTTTTTCATCCAAACAAATTTTCACAGCCTGCATTGTCATCCTTCTCATTACTGAAAACCTTCCACTAACAGGCTGTTCTTCACCCAAATATCCAAGCAGAAAAAAAGGGCAAAGAGAGCAAAGCAGGGTTGGAGATAGGAGCAGGGAGGATTGTCTAGTCGGCACTGACCTGTACATTCTGGAGAACCCTTGTTCCAGGCAAGCAGAGCCCTTAGGATTTTACAGAGAGAAGTGAGAGAATGACTTTGTACAGGTCATGTTTCTATAGTCTCTTTGGTCAGTCTTTACATTATGTACAGAGAAAACTCGGACTGATGTTCAGTTAACACGTGCCATGCGTGTGTCTGCACCAAAGTAGTTGAGCATCGTTTGGACGAGCTCTGCAAGATCATAATCGTGTTTCCAACCCCAGTCTCTCCGTGCGTTGGAGTCATCGAAGTTCATCGGCCAACTGTCAGCTGGGAAGAACAGATAAGGAAGATGTTGGATATAATTTAAAGTGAACAATGTGTCGGATTGAGTTTGCAGAAGTTTCATTAACAAATCAAATGGCGACTTACCAATTGCCTGTCGCACAGGGTCAACGTCATATGTGACCTCCAGCTCTGGCATCTGTTTCTGGAGCTCCTGGGTCAGTTCCTCAGGGGTGAAGCTCATAGCGTTGATGTTATAGGTCCTCATGCTGAGTGTATCAGCTGGCGCCTCCATCACCTCCAGCGTGGCACGTAGACAGTCATCAATATACATCATGGGCAGCCGTGTATCTGGTTTTAAATTGCACTCGAACTTGCCGGTTTTGATTGCATCATGGAAAATCTGGACGGCATAGTCTAGTCAGAGCCAGAAAAAAACATTATGATTACACCAATTTGAAATAATTATGACTATACACTATACATACTACAGAAAAAAATAAAGTATGTATTTGAATGAAAAAATATTTAACAACTGTTAAATTAGAAAAAAGAAACTGTTGAAAACATTAGACAGAGTGTAGGTGTGGTGGGTGCTCAAATGAAAATGAGTAAGATATGAATTATCGGCTTATCTACGAATACAAACAAGTCACAGCAAGGAACTGAGACAAGTTACATAACAACTGTGTGACATAACAGCAGCAGAACAGGAATAGAATATATTAAAACTGGAAACTAGCATATGGTTGTACATAAATTTTATTTCCCTCACCTGTTGTGCCACCTCCTGGCATGGAGTCAGCAGAGATGATGCCTGGGTAGCGGAGACAGCGGAAGTCCAGGCCATACCGATGGTGGTAGTACTATTGAAGAACAGAAAAGAATTACTGATACTGATAATGCAATACAATAAATATGTATAATTTTCAGTGGATTTTCAGAAAATGTATCAATGTCCATTATATTCACACAGCAATCAACTAACAATTGAATGAAATTGAATTGAAAAATCTATTTATTGATGGTTGAATTATGATTAAATAAAGAAATCAGGACTCTTACCTCTCCCATCAGCTCAGCGTGGACTTTAGAGACACCATAGATAGTGCGAGGTCTCTGCACACAGAGATCTGGGGTCGGGTTACGGGGTGAAGTAGGACCGAAGGCACCAATGGTGCTGGGAACAAACAAGCGCAGGCCGTGCTCCGCTGCAATGTCCAGGATGTTGTGAAGCCCTGGGAAAACAACAAAGAACCGTTCAAAATCGGACACTGCACTTTACCCACTTATGCTGAATAGTGTGAATGCTGCAGGCAAAAATGATGCCATGCCAGTTAAGTTCCCCCACCAGTGATGTTAACAGAGCGTGCCAGGGCTACGTTAGCTTCTCCGACAGCACTGAGGAGGGCGCTGTAGTGAACCAGCCAAGTGATACGGTTGTTCACCACAATTTCCCTGAGGTTTTTGTAATCCAAGATGTCTGAATAGATGAAAGGGCCTGGTGGTGACAAAGAAATGAAAGATTATGTAATAAAGATTTCAAATACTTCAGTACATGGCAAAATGTATCATAAAAGTCTTAGACAAGGACTGTGCCTACTTGTAAGAGATGTTGCTTTATGTAAAATAAAATGAGCAGCTGATGTGTTTTCAGTTTTGTTTACAGCCCATTACATGCTACATTGGGTGTAATGGCAAAACAAAGTCACCATGTGTCACATATTGATTTGGTCTGATTCAACAACAACATAATTCAGGATAATGTGACATCTTTTTTTTAGCATAAATAAGCCAAAATCAATATAAACTGGAGAGGCCACAGCACTTTTGTTCTGTATTTGGTCACACTGAGGCAAAAAGCTGTGGTACATCTGTAACACATTAACAAATATAGTCAGATGTTTCATGCCCTTTCTTGCCAAATACCTACAAATTTTAAATGTCTATGGTATTAGTCATAAATGTTTGTAGCAGAGCAACTAAACTTTGTGCTGTGTCATCATGAAACGACTCTTTTAATCACATATAGCTCTTCTTGGACGCTGAGTGAATTTATAAGTGTTTAATTGTAATCATTGTCTTGCCAATGTAATGCCATCAGGTTCATTCTTGCCAAATTTGGAAGTAAAACTAAACATTTGCATTTTAAGTGTCTGGATTTTAGATTGTAGAACTCATGCAGCACAGTATATAACTCACCACTGTGGAAAACGTTGCTTGGTGGTTTCCTAATATCAGACAGAATTACATTGTTCTTTCCAAACCTCTTCCTGTGAAGCAATAAAGAAGACAGTGTTATATAATTACTGTAGAAAAAATCTGAACTTAAGCAATGTTAACAGCTGCACAAAAAAAAATTGTATTAGTACCTTAACAACTTGGCTAGCCCCACCCCGAGCTGACCAAGGCCACCTGATGAAGAGAGGCAGAAACACTGTCATCAGAGGACACCGCACACATTCATTCATCAGTGCCAGCCTCCATGGAGACTGCGGTAACTGAGGCGAGCCATAATAAAAAAAGTTTCAGTACTTAAAGCACACTTTGTTCCTAACTGGCATCTCATTATGCATTCATTGCCAAACGTGTTACCCTACTGGTCTTTAGTTCCTGCAAAGCACATGTTGTACCAGCGTACAGCTTACCTTCATCATATTATCCTGCAGTAATTGTATTAAAAATACCATAAAACAAATGCTACATACCTGTAATGAGCACCTTGGGGTGGTCTGTTTCTGAAAAGGACACAGAGTGGAAGCTGGCATCAGATGTCACCTGTCGGGGGGAGAAGCTGATGTTGCGCACAGCCACAGTTAGGGGCTGGCAGCCGCACCCGGGGGTGCTGAGTAGGGCCTGCTTGGCCACCTTGGTGAGGGTTCTGATGACAGGCATGCTGGTAACTGTGGAGGAAAACAGTGGGTTCATCATTTAGGAGACATCAGCAATGACCAGCTCCACAAACATCACTGACATCTGGGGTTTTATGGGTGTTTTGTCGAACAAGTAGCAGGATTCCCCCTTTCGGGTTTAAATAAAGGAAATTTGGAGTACACTGAATCACATTTTATGTCAAACATTTGAATATGATTGACTTCCGTCATTTCCCAGCCAAAGTATAAAGTTCTCTATCAGTGGATGTGGGCTGCTCTGCTGTCCTCAGCAGGGAAGACACGTAGGCGCAACGGAGCCTCTTTACGCGCATAGCAAAGCCGAACATTTCACTCTCACTCAGCATTGTCATCCTTCTAAATGTGATGCAACGATGCTGAAAATATACATGTCGACGTGGATTTTCGCATTTAGTTTTTTCATGTTTAGATTCGCACTGTTCCATCATTTACGCAGCTCTCCAAAGTGCGCGATTTCTACACAAGACCTTAACAGCGCGCTTTTGTTAAATAGTAGCGAGAAGTTTGTGTTTGCACGTCGCTGAGCCGCTTTGACGAAGAGGATTTGGCATCATTTTAGAAGTGTACCTACCGACAGTGGTGGGATCTTCCAAAAAAGGAACGAAGACAGTAACTTGAGAGTATTTATACTGCCCTACCTTCAACACGAGCCAATCAGAAGGAGAGGGCGTACAGCGCTATACAATATCACACAACAGTGCGAAAATCAAGTCGACATCCAGTGACGAGATTTGGAAACGTTTTTGGAGCGTTTTAAGAATAACTTATAGACGTATTTTAACAGCCTTTAGATTTTTATAAAGAAAATTATAGGACAAACCTAAATTGTGGCATTACATTTCCTGCTGTGTCACATTCTGAGTGTGTGACATCAGCAAAAATATGTGATTAAAAAATCTTACAAATGTGAACCTGTGGAAGGTCAGCGCGGAAGAGCGATTCTGTGTTGGCACATGGACTGAACTCAATACGTTACATGCTTAATATAAATTAGAAGGAATCACGATCAGCTGATTAACTGGAAAATGGATGAACTGAAAATACATAAAGTAACACATATCTTTAGCGGTCTATTTCCTAGAAAACACTAAACTAAATAAGCAGTAGAATAAATACAGAAACATTCACTTATCACTTTTCAGTTAAATCTGATTAAGGTGATTCAGGAGATACATGATATATAACGGAAACAGTTAACTTACCGGTAAATCTGCAGAGTGTATGATAGTTAAAAATCCAGCGCGACTCGCTCTATGAGACTGAGACGCGGCTCCTCCTCTGAGGTGTGGCTTTCGGCTCTATAGCGTGATGCCTGTGTTATCACCTTGCAGTGTTGCATCAGCTACGTCTTCTAGCTATATATCTGCGGCCATCTGGTTTCAGCAGAAGCCGGCTTTGTTTCGGATTGGTGGAGCCTCGGAGGTGCGGTCCTCCCTCTCTGGACCACTCCCACAGAGCGTCACCCACACCAGCCACTGCCGCTCAGCGCATCGTGGCTGCAAAACCCGTCTGTGTGTGTCCATTCATATCTGAAGCCAAGAGCAGCGAGTGACTCTGCACACGTACGCAGCGATTTACGGAAGAAGCATAACTTATATAGATGATATAGTTGATTCATGTTTAATCTACATATTAATAAGTGGAGTAATGATTAATCATATGGGGCACATCTTAAATTCTAACAGGTAAAAGGACACTAACACACAAGTGAAGGCAAACTACAAACCAGGGAGAAGTATAGAGAATGATAAAACTGTCATAATAAGAAATAAGATATTTGTTTTATATCAGAATATTATTGTCTAGAAAAAAAGTGTCATTCACTTCAAATAGTCGATTATAGCACCACCTGAACTCAATGAGCTCCTGTGTGTATAGATATACACATGGATGGATTATGAAGCAAGGGGCCCCTGGCTACAGACAGATAAAAGGTTTCCCACCCCTCCTATGAAGGACCCACAGACTGAAAGAGGCACATCATTTGCCAACATCCGTGGTCAATATGTATCTATTTATTGCACTTTCGTCTCATTTTTCAACATTTGTGGTCTGTTTTGTGTGTCTTAAACGAGCCGTGTGACTTTCAGACGAAGCCAAAACAAGAAATAGCAACACTCACGTCACACAGAAGCCCAGGGGAATCCTGATCTGTTTGACCCCTGTGCCCGTGCCTGTCAGGTACATTTGCCAATCCATCCATGTACTGTATATACAAGACTTATATAAGTAGTGGGACAAGTCAATAAGTAGCTGGAGTCACTACAACTTTTTTTTGAATCCACTTATGTCTGACATTGGTCCAGGAAAAGGTATGGTATGAGCATTTCCACACCCTGTTTGACTTCACAGTGGTTTGTTTGCAGTAGATAGAGGAGGGCCAGGAGGTTGGCCAAGGTGGGCTTCAGATCTGTGCAAGCATGTGAGTGGTGAACTGGAGCACACCCCCATGTCTGTCAACACAGGGAAGGAAATTACTTAAACGTTCATGTAAACTGACACCCTTCTGCTAAAAGCAAAACATCAAGGAAGTCTTAGATGTTGTTCCATTGTTCCTGAGAGTATTCACAGACTAATATATTTTACTGTAATATGGATAAACTTAGATAACCCCGTTCTCTGAACGCAGAAACTGAAGGGACAGCATGTTACCAGAAGATACTAAATTGTGACTCAATGTGCCAGTTAAACAGGGAGTAATTAAGTGTAATATGATACTATAATACTATTACTCAAGAGAGTAACATAAACCCTCAATTACATACATACATATACATATATATATATACACACAGTTCTCTGCTGATCCAGTAGAGAATCATGGCATGTGTGTTTCAAGCAAAGCAAGGCTCCCCGCCATGAAATCAGAGTAGTGACAGATGCAAGGTCACATTAATGGAGACGAGAGTTATGGCTAAACGGTAGCACTATAAACACGGGCCACCATCACATGCCTCCATGAAGCAGCTGAGCTTTATTCTATTTATTCCTCAGTCACCCCATCAGATGATCGTTTCATCACAACTAAAGCATATACAAACAAAATTAATTTTATTATGTATAAAATGGATCAGTTGGACAAATCTTGCAGTAGGAACAAAAACTCTACAGTGACACGTGCGTTGTACTATGATTTTTAATGGCTTGAGAACACTTAATTTTTTGAACAACATAATTTTACACGTGTCAGCATTGATAAAAAAAAAACAAACAACCAAAAAAAAAACAAAAACGTAATTCTGATTTTGATTAAGTAATTGCACAACACTCATCAGTACAAAAACAACAAGAAATGTCAGCAGTGCTGATAATCTGAATAATCTAGAGTTTGGTTGACATTTGAGAATGCAAAGGTTATTTGTGGTCATTACTCATAAAATAAACAGGAAATGTGTGTAATCATAAATTACACCAGAACCTCTGACCTTACCCATGCACATGTAAAGATTCAAGCTAAGGTGTAGGCTTTTTGGCTGAAGGAAATAGTGTAAATAGTGCAGACATAACATATAGATGCAAACCTTCCCTTTACATTTTCACTTTACGTTCAGTTTAGTGTGATTATTACATCATTCTTGAAGCAAAACAGATGAAATACAAAGAAAAGAAGAGAAAATGTATAATTTTACTGGCCAACGATGAATTTTTGCATTTAGTACAAAGAATACACATTTTAAAAAGTATTATGCTAATTAAAGCAACTTTCACCCATTGACAGAAATATGATCTTTAATATCACTATGCCAAGATAATTTAGGTTCAGTAGCTTAGGACATGTTTTGTTGCTTTGTTTTCACAGTGCAACTAAAGGTTTAAAAACACTAACAGTGTTATTATGTGGCTTTTCAAACAGCAGTTTTCTGTATGATAAATGCTGCGTTGGTGACAAAATTATTACTTTGGGTGGAGAAAATGACACTGAAGTGAACTTTCTTGTGACATGCTGTCTTCTGTACAGACCTAAGCCTAATAGTTTCAGTTTACCTTTCTTGGAGATAGTGGCATGTATCACACTTAATAATTAAGACATTTACTGTCTATAATGGCAGCGGCAGATAGGCACAAACAAAAAAGAAGAATATGTATCTGCTATTGTATAATAGTATAAAGACTTCATTCATATATATACGCAGAGCAAATGAAATGCCATTCAAATTCAAAGTGCATTAGTTTTGAATGTGCACTACAAAACAGATATGATTCTGATGAAGAATGTACTTGACAGCAACATTATGTATATAGCTTTCTTTACAGAAATATAAATTGGTCTTTTAAGAAGTATCTCACAATAAAAAGACAAACCTCCAAGTGGCCAAACACTGTCAAGACGATTATCAGGGTCTTGTTGTCTTAACCATGACAAGAGCCTCAGAACTGTCAATACACTTTTCCTGCAGATTTTAACATTTCATTACTATTAAAGAGGTCTGATTCAAATGGTAACCAAGCAATTATCATGCAAGCTGATGAGCATTAATGCTTTATGAGGTTGTATTAAATAAAAGTTTGTATAACTTAAAGATGTAAACTCACTGAAATGTCAAGTAATGATAAACTGCATAAGAATCAGGATATTTTGGTCACAATCATATTAAACAAGCCTCCGCTCTCATTGTATAGAACAGTAGGTGCTGACCCTACCTACGCTTATTATATCATCTCAATGTGCAGCTAAGTCACATGTTGCCTTGTAACAGCCTATATGTTGCCATAGTTACTATGCATTGCTTCAGTGGCATATACATATATTCAGCAGGACTTTTGTTTAAACTGTGTAGTACTGTAGTAAGTGATTATCTACACACAGTTTATTTCCAACTGGCCTTCGAATGCACAAATATCTCAATCCTGTAAGAGATGAATAGCAACAAATTAACCTCACAGTTAATAAAACTGTCAGTAGGATACAAGCGGGCTTAGCAAAGCTTAGCAACTGTGAAATCACATGACCAGCTAAGATATAATTTAGAGGAAACTGACATTACTTTCTGTACATCCAACTCTGCTTGCACAACGATATTAGAGAACTATGAGATGAACATACTGAATATTTTTCTGTTTTTCTTTTGAAATATCCAGGGTATTCTCTGTGTCCAGTCAGTCATGTATATTGTGTGGGAAGTAACTTCATGAAAGTAACTTCAAACAGAGGTTCAATCTGAAATGAATATAGGCATAAAGGCAATCAATCCTAAAACTGAGCTGACACTAAGCACATTAACGTGACCTTAGGTGAGCCGGTGAGCTTTCTTATGTAAGCTGATTTCCTTAATTTATACAAGAATGCTGGTTACTGTAACTGGGGTAGGAGATTAGAGAAACCTGAATCCCCAGCTACAGTTAACCAGGAGAACTCCATTAAAACACAGGTTTCGCTGCTATGAGTATGTGCAAGACAAAAGACTACCAACAGGGTAAGCAGCAGGGTGGAGTGGCTGTATGAAAGGAGAGATCGTTACACGGAGTGAAAAAAAAAGAAAAACTGAAACTAAGACCTTGTTTATATCTGATATTAAGATGCGTCTTGGGCAATTGAATCACAAGTGGACAGCAGAGACGCATGACATCACTTTATATCCCTGTACACATACACGTGTCCACATATTCACATTTCATTACTGCTGCATCAGTTCTGTTATATATTTAGCTATATTCTCATAAACGGCCCAGTTATGATAGCAGTCATTAAGATTCCTTTGGACATATTCCCAAATAAAAATTAGGTATCTTGTTTCACTGGCAATAACGCACATGAGTGTTTATCTCCATGCTTCTTTCTTTCTTTTTTGTTTTGAGCATTGATGGGCTCTCTACAAAACAACCACCACATCCTGATGTATTTTTCTGCAACGTCATTGTCGGGGAAGCATAAGGAAGCATTAGTGTTTACACGACAAAAAACGTGGTCAGATGTGTCCCAGGCCACTTTGGCAAGTTGTTTTAAGTGATCGGATCACAATACCTCTTGGTAGCGGTTTACACTTGTATTTAGGCTGTCCATTTCTGATCCACTTGTTCAGGACGCATCTTAATTAACGCTCGTAAACAGGGTCTAAGCCAAGTAGAAGTCAAAATAAGTTGGTTTTGCTCAATTCAGACAGCTCCCAATATAAAGGAACTCTTTTCCATAACTTGTTTTTCACTTGCTGTGCTGTCAATTTGCTCTGACACAGACATGGCAAAATTCAGGAAGCAGCATCTTCTAGTATGATGCAGGTAAAATCTGTGAGCCATGCTTCTAAAACAAGTGTAGGCTAGGGGAAAATTCTATCTGCTGCAAGTATACACGGACTTATAAAGTTACTACAGGGCATGTAAACGCATTCACCTGTGTAACTTGATTTCTCTGAGTAATTACATTACTCAAGGGCATATAAACCCACTGATTCATTTGTTTTCATATTTAGTTACACATTTTCTACCCACTGCTCTCATCTCTCTTCCTATCGCAGCGCTCTTTCTCTCTCTCTCTCTCTCTCTCTCTATGGTGTTTGCAGAAGAGGATCTTCAGTTTCGAGCTGTGCCAGCTGCCTGCGCAGGCTGTTGACTTTGTTCTGAAGCTCCTTGTTGTATTCAATTATATGCACCATTTCCTCATAGGCCTCATCCAAACACTTAGAGGACCGGTTCCAGCGAAGGAACACTCCTGGAATTGAAGAGGAGGAGAGCACTGTCAGCAATAAATAAAGTACAAAGCATACTATGGTGTAGAGAAAGCAACCACCTCATTTTAGGAGTTTCATCAACCACAAGGTCAGTAGAACAATCCTAAGCTCCTCCACTCACAAGTTTCCTTGAGCAAGACATTTAATCCTAAATTCAGTGTCTGAACCACAGTGGTTCTGTTAGTGTTAAACATGTAAAGGTTCTCGTGGCTGAAGCTACTGTGAGAAGACATCAAATGCTGTTACAAAACACAGGACTGATTGTGTGAGCTGACTAAAACATTGCCTTCACACACAGACTTAGATGGAGAGTGGGAGGCTTTGGCAGAGCAACAAAGGAAATGAGGGATCAATATACTGGAAACACAAGTGTGACCACTGAGATAAGTGGTAAAATCAAAATGTACCACACAATGAGGAGGTGACCTGCTGGCCCTAACGACAAAGTGGTTTTCTTTAATGACATAAGAGTGAAACATCTGCAGATAGCTATGTTTTGCTGGATATTCATATGCCTAAAATTTTCACTCATTATTAACATATACATTTATGTCATGTCATTCTTTTTTATTGTGCTCAAGGTGTCATTAGAGCCAGCACAAATCTGATGGAGTTGAGGTGTTTCTTCATTTGATTTTATATTAGGCTATAAAAATAGTTTTGTTGCATACAAGTTACAGTAATTGAAATTCATGCTGGAGCCTACCTAAGTGAAGCAAAGACAAATGTGCCCTGATATATTTGAAAAGTATGTGGTTTGAATTCTATAAAGACATGGTACACGCCTTCAGCACCATTATGTTAACAAGCTACAAATGTGGACCTCCATTGGGTCTTTATGTTGGTCCTGGAGTGTCATTCTATATGAAAGAGCAGCGTAAGCAGGACGTCTGTTGAATTTCATGTGCCTCAGTCAAATCTCATATTGTATGTTCCGCTTCACACAGAATGAGGGTGTAGTTTTGTGGCTTTAGGCAGGAAGCTCACGCCTCTACAAACATTTGAACCTAGTGACCTGTCATCTGTCTAGACACTCCTCCCCCTTTACTCTTCACAAAATGCCTTTGCGTTCAGCTGAAATGAGAGTTTGCACGTTTAAGCATAGATAGCTGTTTCTGGAGTTAAAAGGACTGAATCCACAACCTCACATTAATGATGTTCATTGCATTTAATAAAGTCATTTTGGAAAATACATTTCTAACAGTGGGTGGCATTTAATGAATCCAATACTATCCTTGATTTATAATGGACATAAATCCCAAGGAAACAATCTGAAATCTATGCAGCGTGATAAAATGTCAGTCTCATACTGTTACAGATCATGAGGCAGTGTCAAGGGAGCTCAGATGTCAGTGAGGAAACCTTCTGTGCAATCTATAATAAGACAAACACGTTGGCGAAACACATCACCAATGTGTGTGAGAAACAATCTGACCAATGCTGAACACATGAGGAGAAAACAACCATGTGCAGAGTTACGTTAAGCTTATTACAGGTGGTATAGTATCATATTCTCTGAATAATAACATTTTTTTCCAGATATATATTAGTACTGTATTTATTTAAGTAGCTCAGTTTATCTATGATGCATGGTGAAATGAATAGTGCCCCCTTCCTGTGAGATGGAAGAATGACGGAGTGAAAATGTAACCGCAGACAAAGAACAATCTATGGCAGCACACCTGTGGCTTTTCCCAGCCATGGCTTCAGAGATTACCTTTGACATGTTTGCAGGTTACAGGTTGTCTTCAGTCCACACTTAAACCCAAAGCATGACTCAGACTCTCATACAATGAGAACCAAAAGATCACGGTTAACCCGTCGTTTCACAACACAAAAGCAGGCTTTCAGTGTCAAACAAGAACATCAGCATTGTTATCAGCAGTGTAAGCTAGTCCCACTGTGCTTTAACATAAACGTATTTAAACAAAATGGCTCATTGGTACTTTTAAAGCTGATATTGACTCTTATGGAGTATAAACATTTTCAGTGTAATAGTGACAGAAGGTGAAATTATGTGAGCTAAGATTATAATTTAGCAGTATTTTGGTAAGAACTTGAGTATTTTCATTCAATTCAATGTACTGTTAACACCTATATGATAAACTTGGAAACCTTAACCCTTTATTGTTATCTAGTTATTCAAACAAATGTTCTACTCAAACCTGTTATTAAATACACTTAATTCCATTTGCGCCTCCATTTGTTGCTGCTACTTTAAATTGTAGACCTCCTCATTTATCTGTTATATCTATATTATATCAGATGGTGCTCTATATAATCAGAATAGTGTAGTAACACAGATAACTGCAGGGTGTTTCATACCAGGAGAGAGACACTCCCACCTACTGTAGGTACTTTCACTCACTGTGATTCTTTTGGTTTGATTCTTACCTTCCCATAGCAGCAGACTCTGAGGGGCCACAGAGGGCCAGATCACAAGACTGTTGGATTCGTAAAGTGGGTTGGTCAGATGTTCCAGCTCCTGTGGCCGATTCAGCCATGACCAAAGGGACACTGTCTTCTCAGGTAGAGACAGTTTGGCTCTATGAAACAGTTAAGAAGTTTAATTAGTAACAACAGTGGCGTGACATATTTGTGAATGAATAAGTACAGTCAAAAGATACAAAAAATACAACACCAGCATATGACTAAGTTACTTTAAGCTTATAGACCAACCTCTCGGCTGCATTGTTGCCCAGAAAAGTACCAAACTGAGAAGCATATGCATGTTCAAACAGAAGCACCAGGAAGCTCTCACTGAATTCAAAGGAGCAGGGAAACTGACGAAGGATCTGCCACACACAGTCCAAGAAGAGCAAGAAGACAGGAGCCTCTTGGCGAGGCTTGCTATTAGAATATGCTGACTGTGCACAGCGCTGCTGAAATGCATGACCTGCCTGTATAAGAGGGGACATGAGTTAAGTGAAGAACCGCCATAAAGAAAACAAAGTCCTTTCTAAAATCACATGTACTTTAATCTCCATAATAATTTTCAGTAATGAATGTTGTCTAAAAACAATATGTGACTGTTCATCAAAGCTCAGAGCAGCTCACCTGAAGCCACTCTCGCTCCACTAGGCCCTGGAAACCTCTGATGGTCCTGCAGGCTGGATCAAGAATGATCTGAGCCAAGGAGGTCACCTGCAGGGTGGAGTCTGTTCCCTCTGTACCGTGAACTAGCACTGAAGCTCCCTCCCTAAGACAAACATACGTGCTTACAGTTTGTATAGTGTGTCACTCACTAATCTAATAACACAGATTCATCACTCTGATTTTCCTAATTCAATATGTACATAGCAAATTAACTGTTTAAGTATTGCTTATATTTCTTAGTATTTACTGATCCAGGGTTAATATAAAAAGCAAAGCAAACTAAGTTTACCCACCTGTCAATGCACTGGGCAGCCAGACAAGCTGTGGTGAGGATCTCTTTGACATGACTCTGCCAGCCTGAAGCCTCTAGCTTGCTTAACCAGCGGTCCATGCTGTGGGACTGGTCGTTACATGCTTCCACCAGCTTAATCAGGCTCTCCTGAAGGACATTAGACCTGGAAATGGTATATGTGCTGCAATATTAAACAGTGTCTGAGTAGTTTATAATCCTAAATATAAATTTCAGACATGGGAATACATGTCAAAATATCAAACCATCCTTTTACCATATACAATTTTCACTACAATAATTTTATCCAGAAACGTAACAACATCCAGGACAAAAACAAAACAACAGAAAAAGAGAAAACACTGTGCCTTAAGCAACTCAGTGCAAAGGTTAGTTACAGTTTTATGTACACACTGACATCCCACCTTTCAACGGCCTTGTGAATCCTCCTCCACTGGGGGTAATTAGCCTCAGATTCAAATCCTCCACCTCGAGCTTTGGCCTGCTGGGCAACATTGATAGGGCGTGTGTCTATAATGTAACCACGTTTGCCCAGCCGCAGAGTGGCATTGATCAGCTTCTCATCTTCCTTGCACCGTCGCCCATTGGTGCCAGTGAGAGGCTGTCCTGCTCGCATGATCACCTGGAATTAGAAGTGATTAAAGGTACAGAATAAAAGCAGTCACACAATAGAAATATACAGAAAAGTTTTCATAGTCAGGATAATATAAACTGCATTTCTGGAGTGCTCACCATGCCGTTCTTCTTGTGGTAGTAGCTCAGTACTGGAAAACGGCCACCATGACGGAAGGTAGCGACTTTCCTCAGTGCATCGTCATCAATATCTTTGGGCACAGGCACCAGAGGAGGATATGATGGACACACACTGAAGTCCTTGTTGACTTCACTCAGCCTCCACTCATCAGTCTGGTAAAAATTAATGATGACATGTTAGGCATGTACAACAAAGAACTGAGAGAAAGTTAACATCGTGTGTTAAAGTGTTGTCGCTCCTCATGTCCATACCATGGACTCCACATCTTTAAATGCATCTTCTGGAAGGAAACTGTTCCATCCATCATCTTTGACATCAAACATAGGCCGGTAGAAGAAAGGATACATCAGGGACACTGAATCAAGTGTAGACAAAGCCTACAAAGAAGTACAGATATTAGCTAACTGTTTACTGTTTAGACCTCATGTAGAATATCACCTGATATTAAGCACTTAACAATAGTTAACTGTCAAGTGACTGACGTATCTTATTTATACAAGCCAGTATCAAAAGGGATAGTGACAAGATAGTGACAGTGGCACTTATCAATACAATTATTTTTACCTCAATGGAGCTGGCAATGTTGAGACACTCCTCCATGCCAGGGATGTCCAGCTGGATCACCCTCAGGTCTTTACATTTAACAATGATCCTTCCTAGAGACCCCACAAATCTGAAAGATAAGTTGTCTGATCAGTAAGGAGAGGGCACCTCTCTTTCACAGCACTATGCCACAAGTTACAAGCTAAAAAATATTTAAATAAGTGAGAAACTAGCTTTAATTTTCTTGTTATATTCACTGATGTGTCCCAATCTGCTGACTATGACTAGTTTAGCTGTTTGCAGCACACCTCTTCCCTTAGGCACAACCACAAGAAAACCTGTGGGAAACTTCCTGTCACCACAGTTTTAGATCCTCTAACCATTTTCAGATCCTCTATTTTACAGTGGAACGGTAATGCAATACTTGATCAGTTGCATGTAAATGTAACCACGTGCAAATCAACTTTTTTCCTCTTGTCACTAAGATTGATTTTTATCAAATGCATGTCTAACTTATCTGACTCTTTCCGTAGTGAGTTTAATAAAGAGAGCTCACAATGCAAAACTTCACTGTACAATCTCCCATGGATTGATTCAGTACACCCAATGAAACCGCAATTTGATGATGTTAGTAATGATTAAGGAAAACATATTAATACGCAGGTTACCTTTTTTCTATAGAGTCGATATTTGAGTGGAGCAGCCACAACTCCTCTGTGTTGTCCTGTCTGGAGGAGAGAATCAAGTGGTGACCAGTCAAACACAAGGTCCCCTCAACAGTGGGCATAAAAGGCCGGTGTAGGATAACCCCATCCACCCTGGGTGTCTTTATCAGCTCTGCAAACTCCATGTCCTGAGCTGAAGAAAATATAGCAACCAGTATAAGTACAGTGGACAGAAATTATGAGATTATGAAATTTTCTTAGCACAACGCGACCGATTAACATCAGCTAACATTAGTCCTGCTATAACAAACTAATTCATTCTAAGTCACTGTGTCCTGATTTTAAAAGAGGATATCGCGTAAGTTGATGACAGTTAACATCAAGCAATACAAGAAGGAATAATCTGACACCTAGCTAAAGCTAGCTTGACTACGGAAATGAAGTTGCTAACGCTAGCTAGCAGGCTAATCGTGACAGAAGGAGGAACGTTAGCCAAACAAACTGTCAGTAATGTTTACATTTACGTCAAACGTTACATCAAGATCATACACAGTGGAAATGTACTAAACAAAAAAATGCCAGTTTCCCACAAATTACAAAATGCTTTATCGTTACAAATACCTGATTGTTGACTGATTTATTTTGTTGGTGGGCGAGACTGGTACGTTCATAAAAATACGCCGACTGGAAACTGCTGACTGGGAAATTCAACGATAATTTCTATGAACGAAAACTTTCTTTTAAACTGGTAAAATATTTTTTCAATAATTTAAATACTTTAGTTTAATATTTCGAAGCTAAAACTTAAAACGTAAATGTTAGATAAAATATTAATATATATAAATATGAAAATCTCCTATCCAGTTAGAAAACGTCAAATTGAAACTCTCTTTAATTTAAGTGAAAGTGTTTTTCATAAATAATACAATTGTTTAGTAATTTCAGATGTGTACCTCAGCTTTTACACAGTTTTCTCTTCAAAATTTGATCTCCTGTTTGGTAATATCAAGAGCTAACACTAGGTGGCGTCATTGGAACATTTTTGGGTTTTAAAGACTGAACTGCACGGTCCCATATTTCAGCATCACCTTGGTTTGAAACGCCTCTTACGGTACCTTTTACTTGCTAAATAAATGATTATGTTGGTCAGGGATGAAAATGTGTGGGTGTTATTTTACAGATTGTAAAATAAGTATATAATCTAGCATTATATGGTGACAGTAAACTCTGAATAAGTTTTCAGATATCAGTATTAAGATACATGAACAGGCTGGAAACCAGAAGGCAACAAGGCTACTTACAAAAAAAGTACGATGGTATGTGTTCCTGCATGGATGGCTGCAAATGGAATAGAAAAAAAAGTGTATACTTTATGCCTTTACAAGTAGACAGTGCCAGGATAATGAGTTTAAGGAGACATCAGAAAAGGGAATCCCCTCAAAGGATGTGTTATACGACACTGTGGGCAGCTTGGTGAAGCAGATGGTATGAGGGACCTGAGAAATGGAGGCTGAAAACTCCTCCAAACACCAAACCGCAGTTTTCAGCTTTGTAGACACTGATTCACAAATTCATAGAGCAGACATAATAAAAAGATTTAAGCTCACAAGAAAGCTGACTTCCCCAAAAGCATCTGGGAGTTAATTGTAAAGCTCCTGCCTACGGATTATGCCTTAGTTCTGGGGATAACAATGAAGCTTGCCCGCTGAGATCTTAAAGCACATGAAGGAACACACATCAACCTTGAGACTCTCCAAAGAGGTGAACAAATTTGGAGAGAGAGAAGAAGAAGAAGAGCAAATGGTTTGGCAGCCACTATCGTGGGCTTGTTTGTTAGTTATTTTAGACACATCTTTGTTGGTGCAGTGTGTGTACGTGTGTCTGATGTACTGCAACTCTGTGTAGTATTTGCTTTATTTGCAGCCTCCGTCTGGGCTTCACAATATATGGTTTTCTCTGGGCCCTTCCAGCCTGCATCACAGGGAAAGTTGCACAGACACCACAGTTCAACTGAATGTGAAACCAGCGTTGCTTTACAAACCAAATAACTGCCCTTCTTCTGAGGGAAATGTGCTTTGCTATAGCTTTTGTAAATGTGATAAAAAAAAACTGCTTTCAAAGCAAATATTCATTTCATAGCCATATAGAGGGTTACAATAGAGTAACCTAACCTTTATGTTTTATTTAGCAGGATGCTCAGACAAATGTGTTGGTGCTGGAGGAGATGATTTACTTGAGCATCTCTTATAAAAGATTCAATAATAAAATGTTAACTTTTATGTCAGCAGCTGAATGTTTAAAGAGATAAAACTGGAAACACACTTGCCTCACAGTGTCTTGGGGGAATTTAAGGGAAAATATTAAACTCGTCAAATGCAAGCCTACACTTTCACAGAAAAGTATGTTAATAAGCAGCGGTGAGTAACAAACTGATTATTTCCAAATCTGCCTTGAGGATGATGCATATTCAGTGCTCATTTGCATCAAACTATATAGATAGACATTTTTTGACGAGTTCAGAAGATGCTGGAACACAATTCTGTCAGTTTTAGGAACCGACAGTTTGTACCCACACCTACACAATTACTCACTCAAGCTTTTCATTCAGTTTGCGATTGAGACAGTGTCTCATCTATGATTCATCCTCTTATGACCTTCTGTTCTCAGATGTTGTTGTTCATTTAAATTGCTAATTATACAATGTTGTCATTATTTTGGGTATGTCCAGTGAATCAGAGCAGTCTGTCGTGCCAGTTAATGATGACAACTTTATGACAATCTTCTTGATTTTCTATACTCTCCATCTGTAGCCCCAGTGTTTGTTTCTCCTTCATTCTTCTAAGTGAACATACTGTTTTGAAAGGTTTGTTCAGTCGTGTCTGCACTATGTGCATTGAAATATCTACTACATCTCCTGCACATCCAAGTGGTAAAACTGTTCCTGAAAGATTAATCTGTAATAATAATAATATTTATTATTTATTATAGGCTATGCAGCTGTTAATGTTGTAAACCTGAGCAATACTTCTCTCAGGGCATTCATCAAATTTTTATTTCTCTGTAGAATTTCTTCTTTTCTTTCTTTGATGAAACACATTTATAGTGTTGTATATGCAACAGCTGATAAATATGATTTATCAGGTACTATTGATGTCTTTATTAGCAGCAAATAAATGGTCCTTTAAAGATTAATTATAAGTTATGAATAAGAAAAACTTTTGTGTTAAGAAATTGCAGAGATTCAGCTTATAGCACAACATTTTACATTAATTTATTACTTTTATTTACTAGTAAAATCCCTCAACTTTTAGTGCTTATCTTTCAGAAAAGTGCTGCAGGACATCTGGTTCAATTATAAACTTTCCTTATCAGAACATGATGCCACACAGGGCGCAGGATCAAAACTGATATCATTCGATGAAACTTTGTCACAGTAAACAAAGCAGGGATCTGCTGCCTTGATTGTCCTTTTGTTGTTGTTGTTGTTGTTGTTCAGGATAGTTAACATGCTTAATGTCCTGCTGGTTTTTAAATTCCTTACCGGACAAGCATCTTTTGTTTCTTTAAAATGTACTGTAAAATATTCTGAATTTTTTCACACAGGAAAGCTGTGTATTTTAAACCATTGAATTTGGTGCCTTTAAGAAAATAAATGTAGAAGTCTAGTCCAGATTAGTTTGACAAATTTTCAAAAGTGAAAATCACGACAGTAATGTCTGACCTGTGGAACAAAAGCAGCAGTCAGTAAATGTGGAGTTGATTGTAGCCCCTGCCACTACATGAAGTTATCCATCCAAATTTCTTTTCCTCTAAACTGTGGTGGAGTAAAAGTAAATTAAATAAAAATATTCCTGTAAAGTAAATTCCTCAAATTGTATCTATGTACAGTACTTAAGCATGTGTGCTTAGTTACTTTTCTCTGATTGATCCTGACTTTGTCTCCCTACTCCTTCTTTCTATTCTTTTAAAAACTCACAATCTCTGCGTCACACACTCTCATGTTGTGCCTGTGATTTGTTTTTCTTTTCATTAAATTGACTAATGCCAGTTGGTTGCCCTGTAAAGTGATTTGTGACCCATTAGTGCTTTATATTTGGAACTGATGTCATGTGATGTGATTGTTTTTATTGCTGTGAGGACTTTTCTGGAATAAACTGAAGGCTACTCAGATGAAACAGGCTTTATGATGTACCAGTCCCTTGCGCACAAACATACTCTTCTATGTGCATTCGATTACATTTAAAGATTTTTTTCCCAGCTATCTGGCCCGGAGGAATGGCTGTGGCCTGATTCTTTTCATCCAGCATTACTGTGATGTTCCCTGCTACTCTAAAACAAAAGACTTCTCTCTCCCACAGCTTACTGTACCATCCACGATAAAACAGTTCACCAAGACAAGTGCTAGGCTTCAGCACATACTGAGAAGTATTTCATCTAACATGAGGTTTTTGCATACAGCCATACTGGGATATAACACTTTTTTGCAGACAACGCAGTTTCTTTGATAACTCAAATAAGAATTAAAAGGGTGAAACCAAACGTTGAAAAGCCTTTTTGCTGCATCATCATCATAAAAATGCTGTGCATACAGATAGTGTAGTGATAATCTCTATGTAATATAAGAACAAAACATAGGGGTGACAAGGTTTAATTTATCAGAAAAAAACTAGTAACTTAATGTGATGTTTTTGTTCCAGTGTGATTATTTGTCATTGGTCACATGATTTTCCACCTGCAAATGCAACTAAATGCAAGTTCAATATATCAATTAATCTGGACAAATTCTTGATTCAGGTGTAGCATAAATCATATATCTTAGGTGTTATCTGAACCTGTGATTGAGCAAACTACTGGAGCAAAGATCAAATGCAATGTCTGGTGTTGTGTGCTGGAATGATTAGGTAGAATTGGGTGTGTTAAGAGTTTATGTGTTTGCTCTTGTTGATCTATCACAGTCAGGGCAAATTGAGCGTTTTTGATGTGACTGAACTAAATTTTAGAAACTGAGCACGATGATGTCTTGGTGAAGACTCATTTGGCCCAATACTTCCTCATGGGACTGTTTGAAAGACTTAGGTAAGAATAGAACTAGATTATTTGTCAGTGGGGTCTTGGTCTTGGAGTGGGGGGAAGAGAAACATAGATATGTAGGGATTTAGGTCCATTTCAGCACTGGACAGCTCCCATCAAATCTGGCAGAGCAGAGCAGAGCAGGCGGGTGAAGCGCACATGATCCAATCAGTCTCACGCTGTATATGACCCTGCATGGAAGCTCTGTGGTCGCAGTCTAATCACAGTGTTGTTCAGCCTGTTGCAGACTCACCAGCTCTTTGCTCGCACATGCTACCAGAGTAGAAATGGTCACTTTTTGCTTAACCCCTTCACTACATATGTATTTTTCCTGAGGATTTGGATGTAAAATTGATTATTGCTTGCTTTTTTTTGACCTGTCATATGTTTTTTGAACTTGCAATACAGCCTACAGTACCTCATTGTTCCGTGGTGCGTTCTCACATTCTCTTACTAAACATCCACGGTGCTGGTAACACAGAGTTAAAAGAAATAAAAGGGATAATTCCTAACAGCAAAAGTCGTTACAGGATACCTTTTTAGTCAGTATTAGCGCTTTTGGTTTTGTTCTCAGTTCCTCCTCCAAAATCTGACCGCACACTGTGTCACTCTGACTGATTCAAATGTTCAAACAACAGGAAAGACTTCTGCTGGTGGTGAAGAGGCATGTTGCATTACATCATGCAGTCCTCTCCTGTATATTTGGATGGGCTTCAAACGAGACACTAGATGGCAACCACGTTGAGAGAGAGAGAGAGAGAGAGAGAGAGAGAGAGAGAGAGAGAGAGAGAGAGCGTGCCTGTGTGTGCGTGTGAGAGAGAGGAGGGGGGAGAGGGAGCAGGGAGGGAAGAGATGGGGGGGATGAATTACGTCGGCGTGGGACAGTAGAGGGACGGTCTGCTCATGGCACTCAGCTTGCAGCTGGAGGAGAGATGCAGAGAAGGGAAACAACCGAACAGCGGGGAATGGGATTAATACACAGGTAAAACTGGCCGAACACACTTAAACGCATGAGTTACAATTTAAACAGTTTGAACTTGTAGGTTAGATTGTTGTCGCAAGGTGAGAATAAGTCTGCAGTGGTGAGGAAGCGAGGAAACATGTGCTGCGTCCGTGGCGCCATTCGTGCGCTATCTGAGGACAGAGTGAGCGACGGCGACGCACTGATACCCCGCTATTAGATGGCTCCAACGTTTGGGGTGCAAAACAGGTGTCAGGGAAGTGTCGTCACGAACCCCGGAAGCCGGAGGAGGTGGGAACATCAGAGGGAAAGATGGCAGCGAAATCCGATGGTCGCGGGGTCGTCACCGGTTTCGCCCAGCTGCACAACCTGGACGAGGTGGTGGGGACGGGAGAGGACGACACTCGGAACGGCAGCTCATTCCACATCTGCCACTGCTGCAACACCTCGTCGTGCTACTGGGGCTGCAGGAGCGCCTGCCTGCATTACCTCCGGGGGAAGGGGAAG
>OMLM01004873.1:63399-80799 GCA_900302695.1 Helostoma temminkii
TAATAAAAAGTATGTTTAGTCATAACGACTAAAGTGCTAAAATAAGTGCTATATACTGTACCTTCAAACACACACACACACACACACACACACACATATTTCACATTCACTGGAATTTCCTAAATTATACTATACAGTATAGGGGCAGTACCTGTAAACATATCATCCATGTGGATTTCTAATATACACACTATAAATTTGGTTGTAAGACTTGGTTGAATGTTGTTCTACTTTGTGCTTTCTCTGCAGTGAAAGTTCAGGATGAAATGGAATCAGTGAGATATTTTCAGCTACCATGTCTGAGTGGATTAATCCACTATTCCTTTAAGGGACACAACAATTTAAAAACTGCTACCCTTGCTTCCAAATGGATTACAAATTTGAATTATTAGTAGATTATAAAAAAAACTTTGCTAAGACTAAAGCTGTTACATTCTATTTTTTGAAACTATTATAACTATAACTATTATAAATGATCAACAGTTTGCATCTTGAATTACATTTAAGCTATTTTCTACAATAAGTCCCTGGAACACAAATCAAACTTACAGTCTTTTCTTTTGCTCATTATGTCTGAATCTCTCACCCACACATGCAGCATTCCTGATTAGCCATATGGCTAATTTACACATTTTTTACCTCAGTGAGTAGTGACAGGCAAACACTTCCTCACACTTCTTTTTATAGTTGCCACACAGCTATTTTCTGACCTGAGAATTGATAGAAACGCTGCTTTCTGTGATAGTCTTCCCCACATTTGCAATAACTGCATTTATGCACTGTGGTGTTTTTTGTAAAATACACCAAGAGTAGCAGGAAGTTTAATCATTGTAATCAGTTTAATCGTTTTGAAATAAGCTAAACTATTATCAGAGAACTTGAAAAAACAACACAGGAATCTTTTTCATCTGCGCCTCAGAGAAAGGTGGCAAAACTATCAAATGTGTGTCTGTTTATTGATTTATTTGGGACTGTTTTTGATGTGTTTTCTGTGCAGGACCCAAATTATTTCTGTCTATGGCTTTTTTGTCCCCTGGCATTTTTACCTCAATGCCACAAGAGATTCCAGACTGGTCTTTGTCTTTTTTGGCATGGATGAACTCTCCTCTCTCTCACCTCCCCACTGGGCATATATCTCACCTCTTTGAAGACAAGTGAATGTAACAAAACATGGAGCACTGCACCACAGGCTAACAGCAGACATAAAATCTACTCCATGAACAGTTTATGCTCATATGTGCAGCTGTATGTTTTCACATATTTTCTACCCTGATAATGAGTCTTGGTTTCCAGAGAATGTTAGCTTTTACTAGAACAGACACAGGTGCACAGTGAGGCTAGGCTGGTAGCCCCTCTCTGTCCTGACAGGTTGCTCTTTCTTGATCATCGCTGCAGCTATGTTGGTGTAACCAGTGAAGATTAAATTAAACCATCACAAACATCTTGCCTCAAAAGTGTTCCATTAACAGGACTGTGTCCATGATTTCAGGAATATTTCAGGAAAATTAATCCTGCTTATATTTTTTTCAGATCTGTATAGAGACTGTATATTGTAATATTCTTAGTATACTGTTATCTGGTTTTTCAAATCATTTTTGGATTCAGTCTCAAAAATCCAATATTGACTTGGTTAAAGTTTTAATAGAAAGTGTTTTTTTTGCCTGGTTTGGTTAGATAAATGGGCAGCTGGTAAACTTTCCAATGACACTGATTACACAGTTTCAGGCAGACAATTAAATGTCAATATTGCAAAGAAGGCATGACTATATACAAGGAAAGTGCATGTGTCTATTACATGTGATTTGTGTTAAATCAAACATATGTCCAGTATTTTGAAAACACATCCAAATGCATTGTACACTCATCAGCAGAGTACAATATCTTTAAATTTAGCTCTAGTTTCTTTTTATTTCAAAGACATAAAGACAGAACATTGATTTAAAAACCTTCATGTTAATGTGGTAACGTTAAATAAATAGTTCATTACAATGAATGATCATTCATTTCTTTTCTGCTTCATGCAAAGGAAGTGTTTGTGTCTACGGAGAACAGTCCAGTTATGTATTCTCTGGTTTGTATTTTGCATGGTTCCGATTTAATTTATTAAAACACACATCAAATAAATGATAGAATTCACAGTTCAAATTGGCATTTTGGACAAATAGAAAGACTTAAGTATACACACATATTGAATTTAATTTAAAGCATTTAAAACAACTTGCAATTATGTTGTTTTATTAGATATTGCAATACACTGTATATCATTTCATGAGTACTAATGATCGTCGGAATAATAATGAGTCTTGAGAGTGGGGAGATTTTTTTCCCCGCTCTCTCATTATGGCTCCACCATCTGCATAGTTGCTCATACCTGTAACATTAATATACGAAGCCAAATGGTATTAGTGTTATACAGTCATTTTTACACTTCAGCTGACATGTGTGTGTCTGTGTGTATGAGCTAGTTTGTGTGTTTGTGCATCTATCATTCTAGTCTGGATTTGGGCTGTTGATGATGATTTGATGTGTCAGGTTTCATTTACACCTGTCCTTGCCAGAGACACTGTGAAATTAATTGAGCCAAAACATTAATTTGCTTAAGGATTCTCAAAATGTCTAACCAGTCATTAACATGCTCCACATCTTTGTGGATTTTTTTTAATCCATGTGCAGTAGAGGAGAAAAACCAGAGCAAGGCAAAATATCTGTGTTGCCTGTGTGTATGAGTGTGACTGAAGGAGAGAAAGACAGGGAGGATAAAGAGATCATAGGAATGTGTGTGATTTTGAGGTTGTGAAAATGCTCTGGTGCTTTTTGATGTTATGAATTCATTTGTTCTTTAGTGAGACTTATTAAATACTGTAGATCATCTGCCAGTACAGTAATGATGCAATTAATTATTCACCGTTGAACTGTCTGTACAGTTTTAATTAGCTCTTTGTTCAGCATCTGTCCATCAGAATTACAACAGAAAGTCTAACACTTCATCTTGCAAGTGTCAGAATTGCTGGTTTGGAATTGCTGTGGTCAGGTTTTGGGATTTATGGACTTATTTTTTCCACTTTCCACACAATCTGTGGTGACCCCCTCACATCGCTGTTTGCATACTGACATTTCACTATGATTTTAAAGTGAGACAAAAAAGTCAGAGTTAATGAGACTTACTGTAATTACCTCTGTCTTTACTCTTCCTTTCCATAGACACCAGTGGCTTCCATGTGGCCAATATGTTGTGAGTATTTCCATGCTGTGACCAGACGCTAATAAAAGTGGAGAACATTTAGAATCGCACTGCTTCTTCTTAAAGGTTTTCTGTTTGTTGTGATTGAAAATGTTTTTAAAACCTGATTCAATAACTTGATTTGATACTGTGATACCGTCATGTTATCAGGGTAGTCTGTCACAAATGTGAATGGATTATTGTATGGGACTATACCATAACAGACACCAACCAACTTACCTGGTAGTAAACAGGAGTCATCAGCATTTTGCTAATTTGGCACCTACGCAACGCAGCACAATACTTACCAAGCATATCAGCATTAAATTTACCCTATCATGATCTTTAACCAACACAGGATTAAAAAAACTGATGAATTTAATGTTATGGCAGACTGGTGTACATATTTTACTATGGAGCTGAAATGTGTATTTAGAATTCATAATGATGTAATACCCTGCTGCAAACTGTGACCTAGATTTGCAGTGGGGTCCATCACTGACCATTCAGACCAAAGCTGCTGTAATGTGACAACACTCTGCTTTCATTTGAAACATACTTTCTCTATGCAACCATGAAAAACAAAATGCACAGCCCATCTCTCACTCACTCTCTCTCCTAATCTGTGTACTCTTATATTTCATCCGTATATTTAAATAGGAAATTATTTGTATCTGTGATTGGCAATGTAGCCAGATTTCTGCAATTAGACTCCATCAGTGGGAAGCATCTTCATTAATATTAGGCTATATGAAGAAAAGAGGTAGGATAGGGTACCATGAAGGGTAGCTGCTTATAGTGATGGAGGAAAGCCTGGAGGTGGTTAATGGAAACTTTCAGGTCAATATTACTGGACTGTTTAAGAAAAGTGCAGCAAGAATTTTCACCTATAGTGGAAAACAGGCAAAAAGATCGCCCTTAATGATTTTTTTTCCAAAATGTAATTTATTACATCTGGACCCAACATTTCAAGTAAGAAGGTGGGTTTTCTATTTTGCAATTTGGTTGAACTGACCAACATTTAACTTTATCAACAGAAAATTCAAAAGCACATATTTAGACTTGTATGTAATGTATTAATGGAGAAGATCAAACATTACATTTATCCAGGTGAATATGTGCTAGGCACTGTGTACACCCTGTTGTGTCCAGTGAGGTGGAAAACATTGCCTGCTCATAGCTATCCACCTGTCTGACCTGCTGACCGTGATGTTACATTGTTCAGCCTTGTCACAGGATGACCTCGGTGACTCATGGTAGTCTGAGCAGTCTGCCTCTGCACCCTATGCTGCTCCATCTCACCCACTGACTGTTCTCTCTCACTGTGCTTCTCTGCCATCCTGCTGTTTGCTCTCAACTCTTAGCCTTTTTTACATTTTTGCTACTTTCACTCCTCAGGGTCTTTTTACCACTTTACCAGCATCTCGCTCTCTTCCTTTTTCGTCTCTTGCATGTAAATGCTGTGTCTCTCTCTAAGTCCTCTGCTGCATTTCCCAGAACTACCCTGATGGGCCTTGGTGGGCAGCAGGCGATGACAGTTGTATTAGCAGTCAATTGTGAGGTCACTTTCACTCATCCCCACTGAGACTCAACAGCACTGTCTCAGCCATAGAAACAAAGAAAGTGGAACATAAGGTGAACAGAAATGTGGAGAGACACAGGAAAAAACAATATACTGTACATGGGGAGCGAAGGTTAAAGAAGAATAGTAACGAAACAGAGTTATTAGTGAAATACATTTTGAGATAAAATACATAAGTTTCAAGAGCACAGAATATGTTATTTCCTGCTGTGTAAAATAAAATAACATAGTCAGATTTTCCACATCAGGCTTAGTTGATTTCCATGACATGATCGGTGAACTCCTCCTACATATATTTATGTTTATTTGCTGTATCCCTTTTAGCTTGAATAAGGCAAGTGTGAGACTGAGTGCCTGAGCATGTGGGTGTTAAATCTAATGTAGAGAGCCCCACCATCTCTTGATTGACATTTAATCACCATGGCAACAAGTGGGTTGAGAGTGACTGCTCCCCTGAGAGCTTTTAGTCACCAGGTTGCACCAGAGAAAGTGACGGTGGACTTTCTATCTGAGCTTTTTTGTAAGGGACTTGCACCAAAAACAAACTCCTTACACATCCTAAACCCCTCCCTCATGTAGATGTTCAACCCCCTCCCTTCACCTCCCAGCCAGCTGTTGACCTACTATTCAAATGCAGCAGTGAGTGCAGCAAGTATTAAACAACAGTCTCCACATGTTTGCTGGATCCTCATGTCCCTGCCTGTCGCAGCATTTTGGGTGCTAAGCGCCATTACTAATTGTTTCTTCTCTCAATTGGACGCCGGCTTCCAGCGGCAAGGTGTTGATTACAAGGTTCTGAGATACGTTTCAGGTTCAGAGGAACAAAAAGATGACAGTGACACTCTCGGGCTTCTAGATGGTGTATGTCTATGCGTTATGATCTGGCTCTGTGCAGTGTTGACTCATCCCTCTGTCTCCCATTGCCTATACCTCTGCTTCCCCCCTTTGTCACTAACACTCTGTCTCTCTCCACTCTCAGACGCTTGTCTCCTGCAAGCTTTGCATAAAATGTGGAATCAGTGTGAACTGCTGAGCAAACAGCGATATGAGCAGTCACTCTTACATTTGTGCTTGGAATCTTGAAAAGGAGAGAAATTCAGATGGGTGGAAGGAGGGGGAATTCCTAAGGCCACGTTCACACAGAATTTCAAACTGCATGAAAAATGCAGCCTTTCTCATTCATATTAGTGGAGGAGTGCGTTATGCAGCGCAGAGCAGCACCACATGGATTCTGCCTGAATGACACAGCGTTGTGCAAAAAAATAGATCACATTAATATTTTTTTGCCTTAGCCATCAACATTCTTGGTGGATTATCCCAGAGGTGTTGGTTCAGATGAGAGGAAAAGTATCTTTAAGAACTTCAAGCAAGTCTAGTTCCTGGTGGATGTGTGGAAGTGTCCTGGTAGATCACTTTGTAACGTGAATGTATTTCTACTGTTTATACAGATCATATTTCATTATCTCACTACATGAAACAACACACCCCCACGAACACAGCTCCTTGTGTTGTTTTAATGTAATATAGTGTTTGTTTTCTATATCTCCTGAGTGCAGATCTGCATCGCTCACACACAATATCCCACGGCAATTACATTTCATCTCTAGGTATTTTTTCCATATGGGTGCTGATAAACTGACAGAAGAGTCACATCTAGTTACCATAGCATCCCCTTGTAAGCACACACCCCCTGCTGAGGTCCAAGTGTGGGGGCGTTCAGAGCTCTCTCCTGATAGTGTCATTCCAACGTGCCACCCAGCAGGGCTCCACTCAACTTATTGGATAGTCAGGGTGGGCGGATTCTTGGGTTGGTGTTTTGCACAAGATGTTTTGTCTCAGCCTGCTTATTCTGCAGGGTGATGAAAGGCCAGAGCCTCCCACAGAGATGCTCTGTCCTCTGGAAAATGTTTCCAAAACACTTTTAGTACTTGTCTGATATTTGTTTCTTGTGTTATGCCTTCTGAGTACTTGCCACCTTCCTGATTTTTTTGTGTGTGTTTGCTTGTTTTTTCATGGTTCCATCAATTATGGCAAATCATCCATGTCCTGAAGATGCTAAGCAACCCCAGACCATAACACAACCACCACTATGTTTGACTGCTGATATGGTGTTCTTTTTATGAAATGCTGTGTTAGTTTTATGTCAGATCACATGCACACAGTATATTTGCCCAAAAGTCTTGAAGATATTCATGATGTTTTTTGGAAAATGTAAGGCTTTTGCCTTGAAACTCTCCCCTGGATGCCATTTTCCCCCCAGTTTCTTTCCTTTTGCTAAATCATGAACACTGACCTTAACTGAGGTAAGTGAGGGCTGCAGTTCTTTAGGTGTTGTTCTGGGTTCTTTTATGACCTCCTGATGAGTAGTCGTGCTCTTGGAATAATTTTGGTGGTTGGCCACTCCTGGTAAGGTTCACCACTGTTCCATGTTTTCTCCATTTGTGGATAATGACACTCAGTGTGGTGTGCTGGAGTGATTTCTTGAATAAACAGGCCTGACAGTAATCAGGCTTGGGTTTGACAAGTGAAATAGAACTCAGCTTTCCACAAAAACAGTTCACTCATGATTTAGCAATTACTTTTTCACATAGAGCCATGCAGGTTTGGACAGCACTTCATTGATGTTTGTTAATATTTATTTTTTAAAATTTTGCTAAGTGGCAGAGTAGAGAGTTGCAGTCTGTAGCGCAAACTATGACACAGTAAATGAAAAAAGGTTTGTATTACCTCTTTTCGACCAACAAACTGGTGCTGGTTCTGGGCTGGTGCTAGTGCTGGTTCAACTTAAGAATCAGGGCGGCACAATGGCGTAGTTTTATTTTGTTTTATTTTATTTATTTAACCGTTATTTAACCAGGATAAAAAACTCATTGAGATTAAATATCTCTTTTGCAAGATTGTCCTGGCCAAGAGCAGAAACAAGTCCTGTGAATGCAGACTGTAGTGATTTGTGCTCCTTTGCTCCACATAGCGCTGCAGATATGGAGGAAACAACCCAATTATTGAATTATAAATTAAAATATACCGATGTTTAATTCTCCGAAATGACAGAGTTGGCCAATCAACACAGGAGTGCAAAACACAGTGATTCCGTGATTAAAAGTTCATTACGATTTTTTTCTGGAATCACAAACAAGATTTAATTCAAAAATTTTCTGTTTAAAGTTCTTCAACTTTAAAGAACAGCATATATTTGTTTTTTTTCTGTGTCTAAAACTAGTTTTAAATTATAAAAAAGATATTATTTATTTTGTTGAAAGCCATTTGGAGCTGAGATATTACTTTGGGGAAGGTGCTGAGGGGTATAAAACGGTATCATTTGTAGTGGTTAGCACTGTCACCTCACAGCAAGAAGGGTCTGGTTTGATACCAGCAGTCAGCGAGGAGTATGCATGTTCTCCCTCTGTCAGATGGTTTCATCCCATCGTCCAATGACATGCAGTTAGGTTAATTAGTTAACACCTTGCCCGGGGAACACAGTTGCAAATTAACTTAATAGCTAAAACTGGCACATTTAGAGAAATGTTGATCAATGTGTGTTGCCCTTGTAAAAAAAACTGTAAGAATGTTGTAATATCATTATGTCACGTCTCTGCCTTTACAGCACCACTAACACTAAGCATAACAACAGTCACTTCAGTGTCTGTATACAAGTGTTGTTCCTGAGTTCATTTGCATTTAAACTCACAATTGCCTGATGCTATACTTCTAGTCTAGAAAAGAGTTGGTGCCAGGTTGGAACCAGTTTTCCTGGCTGACAACTAAAGCGAAATTAAGCACTATATAGCTCCAAACCAGCACTGGAACCAGTTTAGTGGAAAAGAGGTGTATATAACCCAGAAACATGAGGATGACTAGAATAGCTGAGATGCAACATGTCTAATCCCATTTGCACGTCATTTCTTGGAAAATGTGTAAAATATTAGTTACTGCAGCCTTAAACTTAAAACAACCAGATACTTACAACTATATATATATATATATTCCCTTGAAATTTGTCAATTCTACATGAAATGTGAAAGTGTGGGAAGCGTAGGAGGGAACAAATTCATAGACACTCATATTAGTGTAAGCTCAGTTTGGCGTAAAGTAATTTTAGACATTTTAAGTGGAGGAGAAGGCCTCTTAATGATGTGCCTCCTCTGGATCAATGCACAGAGGGTGATGGGCCATATTAATGACCTACATATCACATCCCAGCAGTTCAGTCTTATTTTAGTTCTGTTTCCTAGAGTACACTGCAACATGAACTTAAAGGTGGAGGGTGATTGTGAATATTATGTGGCTTATTATTATTATTATTATTATTAGTTTTATTATTAGTTTTATTATGTATCATTACATGGCAGCTGATTTTATTTTCAACTGTCAAACATGGTTCTGGTTAATGGTGGCTCCTCTGAGAATAGGGTAAAGGAGATGTGTGTACGACCTGAGGCTGTGCTGTTACTGAGCTAGTAACAGTCTCTTCTTTACCACAGTTTCTATCACAGTCACTCATTCACACACAGCTTGGTGGTGACAGAAGAAATTGACAAGGGACAGAGGGATATGGGTTTATAGGGATAATGGTGGACTTAGGACGAACACTCAGATACTACTAGATGCATTACTTGAGATTAAAGCCAGCTAATGGTTGTAAGCACCTTTGAGGCCTCTGATGAAATTGCTTGAGTAACTGTCATGCTGCTGTGATAAATATGGTCACATGGGCTGAAGTGATGGTCATTTACTTTGGGGGTGATTTGGAAAAACTGGACTTTTGAAGCCATACACTAAGTAGAAATTGCCCACACTCGTGAGATGGACAGTGGAAATATGTTCTGTGGTCAGATGAGTCCATGTTTCAGCTTCAGACCATCCAGACTGTTATCAATGGAAGGAGAAAAAGCCAGCATCTGCGATGTTATAGGGCTGCATCAGTTCCCACAGAATGGGTTACGTGCAATTTGTAGTGTTACCATTGACACAGAGGCATACAGTATGTTGGAGAGGCACATGCTCCCATCCAGGCAACGTATTTTCCCTGGAAGTCAGTTAATATTTTAGCAAGACAATTACACTGCATGTGTTAGAACAGCGTGACTTCATGTGTGTGCTAAACTGCCTTGCTTTAAGTCCAAAGACATCAGCAACCGTAGAATATTGAAATAGGCAAATATTCCATTTGTAAAATTCTAACAGTTAGTTACCCAATGATTAAAAAGTATTATTAAAAGGAAAGGTGGTCAATAGTGGTAAATATGCCTATGTCCCAACTTTTTTGAGTGTGTTGCAGGCACCAAATTCTAGATTTGCTTATATTTAAAATAATGCAATTACGTTAAGTTTGTCACAGGAAATTTTATGTAAATGATTCTTTTTGATATTATTAATATTATATGTATTAATAGTCTGGTAAGGGCTCATCTATGCTTCATGTGTGTCTCTCTTCATGTCATGTATTGCTATCTTATTACTCCTTGCTTTGACTGGTGTCTGGAAAAGCAGATATGTGCTCATATGTTACCCTTGACCATGGAGAGACAGACATGTAAGATGGGTCCTCCTGACCCTGAACACTGAGACAGCAAGAATGAGAGTGGAGCGTAGTTCTGTGATCATTTCTGATAAATAGCTGGGAAACAGGTAGTTCTTTGTTCATTTAAAGTGAATCCTCTCATGACAGTGGTGTGCAGGATAACTAATTAGTATCATACTTTTTTGTGCTATTTTATTTGTGCTCAATAAAAGCCCATCGTGATAGAATTTCTGCCTATTTTCACAACAGAAAACACTGAAAATCATTTCTATTGTATTTTTGTTAGCTAAATAAGGGTTCAGTCAAATTGATCAATCGCAGATTTTAGTTTCTAATACATTTTAGAAAACCAGATTTTCTGGAAATGATGTTTGCATGTCTGCAGTCTGCATTCATCCGAGGACAAGGGGAAACCATGAACCGGCTTTATACATGACATATGCTACAAAGGTAGCATGTACAAACAACATACAGCATACACAACACAGCACATGTAGTCAAACAAACAAGGCAAAAACACAGTCATGTTTGAAAGTGGAAAACATCCACAGAACTGTTACTGAATCTCTGACCTTCAATCTTTAGCACACTTATGTGCATCACCACTCAGCTACACTTATTATGCTGTTGCACCTTTTAATAAAATTATTAAGTTTAGATTTCTTTTAAAATGCCATTGACACAAATTAAGAAACAATGAACATGAATCAAGTGCAGTTTCTTGGCTAAACTACACTTGCACTGAGTAGTCTATTGGCTACCAAACACTGTAATATTTTATCTGATTTTGGAAGTAAGTAGAAAAACATTGTGGTTTAAAGGCTTTAGATGTGTGCCATTGTTATTCACTTAATAAAGGCAGGATCTGCCTTTACTTCTTTCATTTGAAGAGGTAATTAAAAGCAGGAGAATGTCCCATTGTTCACAGAAACTGGAAAATGTGTAAAATACATTTGCACAATTTCTACAATGATAAGGACATAGTATATTAGGTGCTGTACATACAAGATTAAGTCTGTTTATACATTCATTCATAATTGCATTATGAGGGAAAGCATTAATAAAATATCAAAAAAGAACAGGAGCTTGTCATTGCACATTGTCGCTGGCATGTTTTTTTCAGTGTCTTTTATAGTAGAAGTCTTCACAAACCTGGATGACAGGACCTAGGTGAAAAAGAAAGATGAGAAATATGGAAGAAGAAGGAAACACACAGAAGGTGAGGGGACTGAGAAAGGGAAGCAAAGAAATAAGGAACTGGAGGTGAAAACAAAGACAAGTTCAGACTGGGTCACAACAAGAAGAGTCATGAAAGAGACTGGCTGAAGTGCCCCTGCCTATGTACTATGCATAGAGGTTTTGATCTCAGCCTCCAGGCCTCATGAATCCCAACTGATCTTACTGTGAGTTTTACTTTTTAAATCTTGCCATCACATCTCTTTACAGTGTCTACACTGCATGACTTGACCTCATTAAAGCTATTCTTGTCTTATTACTTCATTCATTTTTTTTTCATTTCTGCGTATGTGTTGCCTTTGAAAGATAGCAACAACTTCACTGGAATTTTACTATTTTTTCAAGGTTTGATAATATAAACATGCTATTTATGGATGTGGTAGTTCTTTCACTTGCATGTTTCTGGGAGTATTACGTAGCAGTTTCCAAAATCAAAATAGCTTTAATAACCTTCACACACACAAAAGGAGTCGCCAGACTTGAATGTGAATGCTGTCTGCAATAAATTACAATGCTACAGCCAGAAGATGGGTAGCTTTGCATTATGGGAATGAGAGGAAACTAGTTTTACTTTATCTAAACCTAACCAAATATGCCCTAGAGAAATGTAAAGATGTCGATTTGTATGCTGCTGATTACGGCTTCATTTTAAAAAAAATTGAATATCCGGTTTTCTGGTTCAATTGTTTTCAATTAGCTTGTGTTATTTACAGATGTTCATTTACTTATCAAGTTAAGATAATATTACATAGTCCAATACATCATTGACATTTATTTTATGCTTGCCTAAATGAATAATTACACTCAATTTATTACTTCTTAACAAATATTTGTACCTAAGTTGCTAATTGACAAAGGAACCATCACTTCACACTGTTACATACAGTATGGGCACCAGTGTTACATACATCAACTCTGCCATGAATTCTACTTTAATAACTACTTTAACTATTCGATTTATAATTTATAATTTAACTTGAAACTATCAGACAGGTGATAATTCTAATGTATGTCTACTCACACTGGAGTGCATTGTATTATTATTGAACAGGAGTATGTTATATTAAGAGGTGTCTCTACTGTTTTAGATGCCTCATTGGTGTAAATGGAGAGGCCAAAACAGTAGAAACACCTCTTAATATAATGAAGTCCAGCAAGACTCCATCACTTATTGTGACCTCATTAATAAACATATAGTAGAATGATATCCTTTTCACAGTTTGAACTTAAAAACTAAAAAATTATAACTTTGTAAAAGTAGAATTCATGGCAGATCTGCTGTGTTGGATTACATTAGATTGTATAGGTGTATGTAATAAAGTGGCCAGTGAGATTATGTACATTTTAAGACACATCTAAAGGTAAACTTTCACAAGTGTTGCCATTGTTTGATGCATTAAAGGGCATTATTGACTTGGATGGTGTGTAAACAGCTACAGTCCCTGTGCTTAAATGTTTCATAGAGTCTTCATTTTACACATAGTTAATGTGTGATGGAAGGTTTTAAATGTAGCTGGTCACTTTATTTTATATGTTTGACATGTTGACACAAGTTTAATCTGGAAATATTTAAAATATATAAATACTAAAAATAAGATTTGATTTTCATTACTTTGGAACATACTTTTTTTTGTGAAGCCCTTTTTACAAATATGCTATTCCCAGGACACACACATAATAGCCATTATTTTAAAATGTTTAGCTACTGGATGCAGCTTGTGTCTCTTTTCTTTCAGATAAGGTTTCATTTATTTGTGTGTATGCCTGGACTGGTGTGCGACCTGTTGTGTGCTTTATAGTGCTGCCTATATCCCGGCCTGCTTTAGGAACTCAAGCCAACCGTAAGATATTGAGCCTTTCTGAAGAGCTTCCTCTTTCTTCTGTGCTACCTTTGATTAAAGTGTGTCACAGACTTGAGATGCTGTTATTTGATGAGGTCTGATGTGAGCTAGGGAGGTGACCTGGCTGCAAGCACACATAAGCTTTCACATGCGCACTAGCTAATTATCGATTCCCAGATGTTTTCTGTTGAGATCTGTTGCAACCTTGGCATAGAGGGAACAAACCAACATGCTCGTAGCTTCCAGGGCCCTGGAGCAATGTCTATACACCTGTCTGCATCAATGACATGCCATCGTGCCGTGTGGACCCACCACCAGCAAGATTTTTAGGGTTTTATGTAATGTTTTATGTTATGTAGATCATGCTGATTCCTAACTTAGAAAATTGGCTCTTGGTTGCAGATCCTCCCTAGTATGTGTCTCATTTATTAATCACAGAATTTTCTTGTGATCATTTTTGCAAAACAAAAACGTATTAATAAATTACAGAACATAACTCGTTCAGAACATCAGACACACACAAACAGTTGCCTGAGACACAACAGATGGCTGTATTATAATGGCACAATACAGATGACACAAAATTCTTTGTATAAAAGATCAGAATTATCAAGCAACATTCAGCTACATACTCTGAATAGCATATTTTCCTCTTGGTAAAATTAATCTCTGGTACACAAACTACATCCTCAAAATATTTTAAGCTTTGTGGGCTAGATGAGCAAAGACAGAAGTGTTTTGCAGGAGATTTACCCTGCATGACTTGTGGAGGCAAACACAGGTACAACACAGTGTAGCTCATTTGGCTCAGCTGTCCACTTAAGATGTAGATCGACATTCTGCTGACAGAGACAGGCCCCTTAACCAGTGACAGAAACAAAGATGTGATGGTTCAAATCTTTCTCCAGATTGTCATTGTGTGTCTGCCTGTCTGTTTCTTCCCAGTTTCCTGTGCTTCCAGTGCACTGATATTGACAGCTTATTGTTCCTCACAAATTGCTGAGTGTTCAAGAGACTGTCACTTCCCATTTTCTATGTAATATTTCATTGGGAGGTGTTTCAGGGTGTTGTTCCTACAGGATCTGTGACAGGGATTGGGACTTCTGTGACTTGTATGAAAAACAATTTGTGTTCTCGTCAGAGACTGAAAAAGTTTGAATGAAAAAGTTACTTTGGATGAAAAAGACAAAAAAGATGTCTTTTTTTATCAAGACTGTCAGAGTGCCGTGGTAGTGACATGTACAATAGTTTCTGTGCATGCCATGTAACTGCAATGTCCATGGTTTGATTCCAGCCATATATAGCATGTCATACCTCCTGTCTTGTACCAATCTATACTGTATCTTTACTGTCAACTGTGAGAAGCTCTGGGCTTGCTAAGCCACACTATACCATGGCATTTATGAAGCTATGAGACACGTATGACACTCAAACATCTGTTTTAAACATGGAACCTTGACTTCAGGCTGGACCGTGGGGACTTTATACTGTACGAAATAAAAAATGTTTGCAGATATTATGAGCTGTATCTAGCTTTGTGTAAGCTCCTTAAGTTGGTTATAAACAGGCTAAAGTTAAAGGGCCCAGGCTAAAAATATGATCACATGATGGTTTACCTTACATACACTGTATTTTCAAACAGTACACAAAGTAAAGACTCCTGTACTTGAGAGTTCAAACTCAGAGTCCTGACTCTCAGGACTGCAGGATGCAAAACGCTCAATGTGCATTTAAAACAACCAGCGTCCTTGCTAATCACAAGCTCAGCTCTGCTATAGTGTTTATGTTATATATAATAAACCACACCACATCTATTTATTGTCATTCTCATGTAATAATTATTTAAGCACATATATGGACTATATAAAATGGGCTATATATTATTCACAAATTTTGAACACTTGACCATATATTTGAAAAAAAAAAATGTAGTGCTCCTTTAGAAACTTAAAATGGTATCTAGTGACACTTCTGGTTTGTTGATCTATACGTGGCTAGATGTGTACTTTGAATTGGAACTGTACTTGGTCTGTGGCTGATGACATTTCACAAGTCCGCAAGGGCACAAGTACAGAAAGAACCTAGGACTAGCTTCCATACAGTGAGTAACTGCAAAGTTTTATATGCTATGTTCAATTTTGATGAGCTTCAACTGCAGATCAATTCTAAAAACTTTCACAGTGTTTTAATATTGTAGAAAATCCTGTTTTAACTAGTGATTTTTCAAAGGCTTGTCCTTGTTCTAACAGGAGATTTAGATGTTCCCCCTTGATGTTGAACCATGAATAGGGTTTTGCAGGCGCTCCTTGAGAGAGCACTGGAGTAATAGCAGCTGCTCTGTCCTGATTAGAGCCATCGTCCTTCCAGAGCCAGGCCCACACATCTCTGTCCTACTTTCTCTCCCCCTCTCCTTGTTGCGAACTTCCTCTCTGCCCAGCTCCCCACCATTTCCTAAAGTCATGCTCCAAGCTGCCACTTAAGACTCACACAGCATAAGACATTTTTTCTCTGGCATCTTTTTTTATTTATGTTGGTTGTCCACCCACCCTTTAGTTTTTATACCATAGAGCCGCACCATTTTAGCCTGTGAATACATGCTTACTATACAAACAGGAATGCATGCATGCAGGCCCACATGGGTTTAATCTAGGAGAGAAATTTGTCTACATTTGTTTTCTGAAAACATACACCTACACATACACCTACAGACATGTGAACACACAACAATTATGAGTCACAGCAAATGCAGCTTTAAAAAGCTTTAGCTGTAGGTATTACTAATTTTGAGCTCAGTCGTGTGGTGTCGAGTGATTTGAAAAGAAACGCTGAGAGAAGGTGTGATGTGACTTTGTCCTGACTTTTTGTCCTGCCCTGTCATATCAACATGTCAACTGCAAGTTGGACTGTATGTATACTAAATTAATAGGTTTGTGATCATTTCTACTGTGTTCTTGAAAAACTATTGTGATAAGTTCTTCACACATGACTTCAGGATTTGTATCACCTCTGTTATGCCATTATGTTAGATGCCATGTTGCCAATTATGTCACAGGCTCTGTTAGTTCTTTTTAAGGTGGAGTAAGTATCTCAGCGGCAGTAATATAACATATAATTTGAGATACACCACCTTTTTTGTGTGCACTGTTTTTTCCCCCAAAAATGATGACCAGAAAGGCTGAAGCAGCACTGCTGACTCAAATTACCTGAGGGTCAGGGGGAGTTGGGTAGCTACAAGTGAGCTGTGATACTCTATATGAAATATTTAAAACCACATTTTTCTCTTTTGAAGAATCTCGTGTAATTTTAGTTGGAAGAAATATTGGCACAGAGACCTCAGTGATTTGGCTCAGGTAATTATAGCAGTTACACAAGTGTGTAACTGATGGTCAGTCTTTAGATATAATTAACATTTCGTTAAAAAACACATGCTAGTGCCAAATGAGTCATTTACACTTGGAAAACATTTTTTTTAATTCAGTCAGAGATTCCAAAACAGGCAGGGAAAGTCTAATGAAGAAAATAAAAATATGATTAAAACAAAGTAGAAACACAAGAGAGAAAAAGTGACCAAGAAGTGAGAGAAGCTCCTTGTCCTTTTTCCCCAGGGCTGAATAGGAGCAGATTGTTCAGCCTAAGGTTGGACATGCCTGGGGGTTTTGTGAATGAAATGGACACTCTGGCACCATGCCCATACATTACACAGCTCGATTTTCTCCTGTCTTCCTTCCTTTCCTTCCACCCCTGCCCTCTCCTTCATCAGGAGACTTCCCAGACTGCACTTGTACTCCAGTTACCATCACTCAGCAGCTCCCGGTAGTCATCTCCTCTCTTGCTATTTCAAATAAATGTCAAAATAAGGTTTAAAATATTGTTAAAACACATTGTTGCCAGAACAGTATAGCCAACAGTATATATTGTAAAATTAAAGGTTTGTTGCTAAGTTACTGAAGCATACAAGGAGTTCATATACTGTACAGTCCATAACTGATCCACAGATACA
>OMLM01004873.1:97718-139542 GCA_900302695.1 Helostoma temminkii
CCATTTTGCCACATTCTGTATCAAGTTAAGGGGATTAGTTAGAAACTGATTAATAAGTGGGTTTAAGTTTATATATATTTTTTTGTTTTGTTTAAATTATACACGGGTTTCAAAGAGCTAAGCTGCACAATAGTGCTAGTGCAAGCTGTTTCTATACTGTACAGTGTAGTATTCAGGCTGCCAAAGTTAATACCATAAACAAGGTCAAATATAAATCACCTTCAGAGAATAGTTTCTGTCAGGTTACTTGCCCAACTCTACATCTATCAACACACAGCAAGAGCGTTTGAACAGCAAGCTTGTTCTTCTCAGTCCTTGTTGTGCCTTGTTACTTTGGGTGCTTCAATCCAGCCATGGCAGCCAGGTCCGCAACAACAATGCCAATGTCTTTCTTTACTTGTATCATGTGCCAGCACACTCACCAAGATGAGAACACCAAACAATATTCTGTCTGTCTCCACCAGATCAAGCCAAGTTCTCAATTCTGTCAGCTCAATTGACAATGTTATTTAGTCTCAAGTTGTTACTCACTGTTACCCAGTTACAGCGTTACAGCTAAAGTTCACAGTCTAACAGAACCAAGTGACAGGAGGACCTGCGTGAAACCCAATTACTGGTTCTTTCAAAGCCTTAGGAGAAAAAGTAAGGCAATACTGAACATCTTCTGTACTTGAAAGTAAGGTTTCTCATTTTTAGTACATCTGAGTAAGCTGAATCACTACAGCCCCAGCTGATTCAGCAGGTTACAATTAGTAGTTTAGACGGAGCTCAAAGCATTAATTTTAGACTGTTTAGTTGATCGTCAAAACAGGTGCCAGCCAACATACTGAACAATTTGGTCAACGATTGTTTTATACTTTTGTCTATGCCTTTACATATTCTTCTGTCTTGCAAATGATGAATGATTTGTAGTGCCAAGACATAAACTTTCTGTGTCGTTTGTCTTGTGTGAACAGTACATCCTCAAGCCAAAACAATAATGCCTGCAGTTGGAGTAAAACATGGAAGAAGTTGATGATGACTAAATGTGCAAAAATCAGTTATGTATACTGAAACAGGCCCAATCACTGATTCACTTTTGAATAAGCTCATTTGATGGTTTTCCTACCACCTACCCGCATGCCTTTAGAACTCATTGTAAGGTGATCCTCATCATTTAGCATGTAAGTGTTCTGTTGCACAATAAATCCTCTGATTTCTGCATTAATGTGTAGCAGCAGGCCACTGTAGTGTTGGTTTAAATCTGTACTTTTGTGTCATAAACCTGTTTGACCATTGCAGCAGTATGTTCAGATGATAAAATGGTGCATTTTTTTTCCTTTACTGTTGTTCCTTCTTTGATTTTCGTTGAGAACCTGGTGCTGAATAAATACATTTAAAAGGTGCTACCTCTGTGGACTGCAGAGTCCACTTTGGCTTTCTGAGAGCATGGCCTTCCGGGTTGACTGAGAGAGCATTCACTCCACAACTTGCAATCTCGAAATGCTCCAGAGCTAGCACCTCAAATCCACACAGTTTACAGCAGAACTCAACTCTCAATGGTGCCATTTTGATTTTCCAATCTGCAAGACGCAACAGTTAATACTCTGTTCATATGTTCATTATAGTTGTTTTAACAAGTATGTTTTTGTTTTCGTATGATTCTATCTGCACTAGGATTTTTTTCTTTTCTCAGAGAGCACGAAACTGGCAGATGAGACAGTGCATCGTTTTTGGCAAATGCACAGGAGCACAAATGTACTTCTGTTACTCGGATTTGGGTAAAATAATATATAGAACGTGATTGCTGTGTTGTAAATTCCTGTCATCTATATGTCCTTAAAATGTGTGTATCTATTTTTGTTGTTATTGTAGAATTGGCTGTAATCTTTTGTTTAAAATGGATTTGATATTCCAATGGAGCGATTATGGTTGTCATATTAATTGCTGCTGATTTTTGAAATTGTTATCAAAGATGTTGGGAAATATTGCTTTGTTTATATTCAATCAATTTCTAGATTGTGTTAGCTTGTTGATGTATTTCACTGATCTATCAGGATATTCCCTAGGTTACATTATTTATCCAGGGTATTCAAAGAGTTGGCACAATGTCAGTAAGCAAATTTGCTACAGTCTGTAGCATCTTTATGAACGTGTACTCATACAATCTATGTTATGATTGAGAACATATAAGGAACGATTTATTTGTTGTTGTTAAATATAAAATGTAAGTAAATTGTTTCACAGAATCCCCGTTCTTTAAAAAAAAGCAAAACTGATGTCCAGTATTGTACCTATGCCCTATTTTTGGGAACAATATGAATATTATTAATAACATATGGTGCTAAAGTTCTTTTTGTATGTTTTGGTTTTTAGATGAAAAGAGAAATATTATGCTGAAAATGTAATGTTAAGCCTTACTGTAGATTCATATATCAGACTGTTCATCCCAGAAGAGAAAAATAAATATAGTATTTGAAAGTGCAATATATCGGTACTGTATTCACATGCACATGTCCCTTTGTGATAAATGAAAGTGGCTGCAGCATAAAGCCTGCAAAGGTGTAACATATCAGTCTACACTAAAAGTCTATGTAGTTGCAACACACAGAAAAGCAAGAGGGATGGTTATGCACTAGAGAAAATCAGCAATTAAACTGAAAATGCCTACGTGATTAGACTGTGTCCCTGTAGGAGCCTTTAATGTGGCTGACAAAGATCAAATCATTTCACTAACCACTAGTAGTTATTAAGGAACTTCTGTTAATGAAAATACCATGCTTCAAATAGAATAAAATAAAAAAAAGTTTAAACATAAATGTTGACATAAGGCATAGTCTACACTTACAAAAAATTAAAAATAAGTGAATATCTGGAGGACCTATGCAAAGTTATTCTTCTTTATCTGATGGATACATTTTACAAATACATTTGCAATGCTTTGATGGTCTTTATTTCTCAGTTTACACATTAGAACAACTGCAGACATAAGAAAAATGTCTTGGCTCTTATCCTTCTCGTAATTTATTATTTTATTTAATTATTTTATAATGCAGATAATAAAAGCCAAATATGGTTCCATAGACTCTCCACACATTCAAATTCATCATATTACCACACAATCACAAAGCCTTTAATAAATGTGACCCAAATATACCCCATCCTAAATGTTTACAACAACTAGAAAACACAGTCCCCTGAACCTGCAATACTTTATACACAAGTTTAAGAAAGTAAGATAAATATGGTATAAAAATTAAAAAGCAAACAACAGTGACACAGTTATTGTAGATCTTACCTTTTATTTTGTTCGCACTTGTGTGCAGCCAACCTTGTAAATGACTGACGCCTTTACCATTTTCATATCCTCTTGCTGTTAGAACGCATGTTTCTTTCATGTTGTCGTTCACCGTTGTCTTGTGTGCCTGTTTCTGTCTGTTCCTGCCTGTTTTGATTGTCTGTTCACATTGTCCTAGTAAAACAAAAACAGTAAATGTAAAAATCAGTTTTTCCCCCTGTCATCACATATCTATGAAACACATAACAGACTCATGCTTTTAGATTATGGATCAAAGGAGAGATGGAGTACACTGTGGGTATTTCATCAGTCTATTACAGGGCTGACATATAGAGACAACCGTTCACACTTTTAGAGTTTATTAAGAGTCACTTATTCACCTCACAGCATATCACTGCACTGTGGGAGGAAGCCGGAGTAGCTGGAGAAAACCCATGCAGGCACAGGGACAGCATGCCAGGACACCCAGGCAATGGATTCAAAGCCAGGTCTTTCTAGCTATGAGGTGACAGTGATAACCGATACACCACCGGCTTTGCTTGGCTGCCTTACAACAATTTATAATTTTTAGACAAGGCTTGAAATTTGACATACCCTCTCAAGTCTTTTTAGGAAAGCCACAAACCTTGCTTTGGTTCATACACAAGATTTGTGATTTTTTGTTTGTTTGTTTGTTTGTTTGTTTACAGTTCTTGTTTTTACTTGTAACAACAGACACAGAAACAGAAAACAATAGCCTTTGGTGAGATAGCAAATACTCCAAAAAGGCAAAACCTTAGAAATAGCAATAAGAATCGAAAATGCATTTGCAGAGGACAGCAATGAAAAGACAATATATTCAATATACATAAGTCTGAATGCAATTTAATAATGAAATTATTTTGTTAGGTTAGTAAACAACTTGAGAAGGAAATAAGGATACCTGATCTTATCGCTTGTGTTATTATTGCACTACACAGTAGCAGCTGTTTTGGTTTGGGCACAGCAAAGCATGCTGGACCACAGTTCAACGCCCAAAATGGCGGCACTATTGAAAAGTTTTGCTTGTTTTGTCCGACTTTGTCTTGTTTACAGAATAATTCTTTAGTTGGTTTAGTTGTATTGAAGAACATTATTTTCGTACTGATCACACGCCGGTATTTTTTCTAGTGGTGGTAGAATAAGGCAACATAAGAATGGCGTTTTGCTCTGAGCTAAAAGTCGGGCATCAGTTTACCAGTGCTCGGCTTGGCTAGGCTAAGCTAGGCTAGTAAGCTAACTACTGTCAGATGAGTGCGAGTTAAAAGCTTTGGTAGAGTTAGTTATGTCTTGTCTCACCTGGATCTCCACGCGGAACTGAATATGAAGAAAAGGATATTTCCTTAGAAATGGAGGATGATGTGAAAAAAGTGAAAAAGGTAAGTCAGGCAACTTACTGTTTCAAGTTGTCTGGCTAGCATGCTAACTTGCTAGCCGGACGAAGTCAGCTCAGATGTTAGCTAGCTTAGCTAAGTTAAGCCAAATAAAGTATCGTTTAGCAGCAGTTAGCTGGGCGGCGGACCGGCGCAATCACGGTAACACACTGATATTTTGAATATTTTTAGTGTCAACTAGCGTTGCTTATAGTGAGAAACATGTGTAACAAAACTCTTCTGATTGACATTAATTAAAGTTGTGGTTAAGGCGTAATAGACTGACCCAGTGTGAAATGTCTGAACTTGCCGTAACGTTAGTGTCAGGTATAAAACTACGTTATTTAACGCTAATTAGTGTCTCGGTTCAGGATTAGCGTGGCATCAGGGTGTTTTGATATATTATAGCTCTGTAGTATCAACTCCAACATGTGCTTTCTTCGTCTAATAGTTTGTTTATCAGTGGGGACTCCGGCATTATTATATTAATTAGGGGAGTTTAACTTACTATCTTTGGAGCATTTTTACCACTGAGGGTGATGCTGGTAACGTTACATGGCAGATATCGTATTTAATGGCACAACCACGTTTCTCGGAGTAAACTCTCCTCTTTGTGTGTAGATGGAGGTCATGGGAGACCTGTATGCTCACCGCCAGCTGTCAAAAGCTGCGGTTATCAGTGTCAGTCATGCTAAAGAGTAGCAGCACTTCTTGGTTCTTCCCCTCTCACACATACAGTACAGACACATACTACCTAATGACCCCGTTTGATATGAAGACAGAGTTTTATGCTCCAGTACGTAGCTGACATTTATTTCCGAGTCGTGCCTTAATCTTTTCTTTCTACTGTGCCTTAGAACAGAAGGTTATATTCCCTTTGTTCTTCTCTTTGGCACGGGAGGAAACCTAAGGACAGGATCCACCACATCAAGGCAGAACATGACAGGCTTACAGGCTGTGCAGCTTAATGACAAGTGAAGTGTCTGACTCTGAGGGAAGGGAATTTTGGAAGGAAATGAAGTGTTAGCTTAGTGTTAGGAAGGTTTGTTGTGGAAAGGAAATGTTTTCCCACTAATGTTATCTAATCCAAAGTGTACACTAGGCTTAGTAAGACATTCTTCTAGCTTCAGTGTATTACAATCAAAATATATGTCACTCACTAATGATAGGTTGCCTAGTTGTGGCAAAAAATAATTAATAAGAGGTACATTTAAGTAATTGTCAGTTCAGTTTTTTCACATGAGATCATGTATTTTCCACGTAATCTTGATGTCAAAGGATGTCACTAATCCATAGCTATATAAAACAGCTTTTACTTGTTAGTGTTGTGTCAACGTAAATTTAACTTGTGGCATTAGTGTGAATATGGAGTTCTTGTTTGTACCACTTGGTGGTGATAGTGAATAGCATTTAGCTGAGACAGCCAGCAGCGCTACAGTTAATTCTACTTAATTATTTTAATTCTACTAAATTGAAACTTACAAAAAAATGATAATTCTATAATATTTTTATAATTAAGGTAGTGGGTGGTTGAGTGCATTATATTATAAGGTGACTATAATGTTTTGGCCACTTAAGAAATGCCTCATTCTGGTACAAATCTATTATGACTTTCCCTTTCAGATGATAACCTGTTTTACATTGATTTACATTGCTGTTGGATTTGTATGAACTCAAGTCTTTTACTTGTCTGAGAGTATTTCCGATAACATAAAATTTATCTGGAGAAGATGCATAGTTTTCAGCTGAATTGTCTTACAGCAGCAAAGCAAGGTGAAGGCAGTATTCACTTCTACTTAGCAGTGGCTCATCCATGAACAAAACACGGTGATTATTTGTAGAATTAGACTGCTGGTCTTATACCATGTCGTTTTGGTCAAAATATGGCTAAATAAAGAAAATATTAAAGTAGCTGTCAGTGTTTTTTGGCTTGTCTGAGCAAATTGACTCCTGTTACACGTGGTTAAAGTTTTTCTGCATTGTTCGAATGTGAGAACATTTTAGAGGTTCCCAGTACGTGTTTTCACCCCTGCTGCCACAGTACAAAAAGCTGTTTCCCCACTTGTGTTTTTTTGTTTTCCGAGTGTTGACGTGCTTATCTTCAAGCATCAACTTAGGTAATGTTAAGTAATGTCCTAAATAAAACAGTGTGAGATTAAATTACATGTTGAATAATGTAAATGAGGAAATACATTCTCAAAAGCGACTTTACTTTCTCATGTTTCTATCAATATCAATGTACAATTCAGGTTTGAACTGAATGATGGAATGATACAGACATCACATCACAATTATACCATAAAAATGTAAAAGTGTTTACCGCCACAGACGACCCTTTGGTCTGGGTTTAATTGTGATGCAGTTTTCACAACATTAGGCGTCTTTCGTCATTTTATACTGTTTAGCATTTGATGCATGTATGGTGTGTCATCACAGGAAGCTGTGGCTGGTCCCCTTCCTGTTCTTGTGCTTGAGTATTGAGACAGAGACACTTCCCTTTCTTTGTGGGGGGTCACACCCCTCAAATACACACGTAGACTGTGTTTGATCCTGTTTGTCTCTTACCAGTTGGCAGCTGTCACTGTGCGCGACTGGTGGCAACAGGTGCCTAGTTTGGATAGTGCAGTGTAGTGCAGTGGTCTGTGGGCAGGCGGTGTCTTGCTGTTGAATAGGCAACTGTTGTGTTTGTTCATGGAGAACGAGGTAGGCCTTTTAAAATGCTTTGAATCTAGAAACAGGCTGTGGAGTTTTTTCTAGTTTGTGCATTAAGATGTGCATAATTTAGTATATATGTGCATAAAAGTACTTTTACCTTTTATGTGATGTATTTAGTGACCATCTGCAAGAAATCAATTACCATCTTATACAGTAAAAATACTGAAACTAATTTCTATTGTTTTTGCTCATGGCACTATTATGGTAACTGTTTTTAGAAAATGTAAATGTTTTGATGATGATGTTTATGTTTTCTATGTTAACATGCAATTCTACCACATTTTACACAGACTTGCCTCTGCAAGCTTCTCTTTTATGGCAAAATGCACAGTTTCCTTTTAGTCCTGCTTGTATACTGACATTTGAGCAACACATATTGGGTAACACAGAGAGCTCTACATTTTCACCCTCACAGTCTCCATCTGCTGGGTCTTGCTCTGCAGCGACTAGCATAGTCAGGGGAAACAGGGTCAGCTGAAACTACAAGGCATGCAAGCACCACAGTCAAGATTGGTGTAGTTTGTTTTTTTGTTTGCAAGGGCTTTAAGTGCTGTTCCAGTATATTGCTGTTATGTCATATGTGTGTTGTGGATGTACTTGTAATACATTATAATATGCTGTAGCACAGACAAACTGCTAGTGGTTTATAAGTAAGAGTCTGACCTCCTGAAGTCAGCCTAACAATAAAAACACAGACTGATGCTGTTCCTATTCCTTTTTTTGTCTTTATTCATTAGCCTGGTATCGTGTCTCCGTTCAAGCGAGTCTTCCTAAAAGGAGAGAAGGGGAGGGACAAGAAGGCCCAGGAGAAGGCCACAGAGCGCAGGGCGCTTCACACCTTCTCACTCTCTCAGCCTGACCACCGTATTGACCCTGACATCCTGCTTAATGACTACATTGAGAAGGAAGTCAAAGTTAGTATGACAAGCTGAGCTCTGAAGTCTATATTCAGTTTCTGAAAATGATGAAATACTATTCATTTAACATTGATCTAACATTTTCCGTTACCACTTTAGATTACCACTATAACCTAGTGGTTTTTAAGCTACACCTTTTGTACATTTCTTAGAAAAAGGTTTGTGTATTCTTTCCTGTCTAGTACTTGGGGCAGCTGACATCAGTTCCAGGATACTTGAACCCATCTAGCAGGACAGAGGTTCTGCAGCTCATTGACAATGCAAGGGTAGGTGTCTGAGTACGAGATTTAAACTCATCTTCATTTAAAGGCTTTTTAATCTGTTTAGCTTTTTAAAATTAGATTGAAAATAGAGGATATTTCCAATGATGTGCTTGATTTATTATGTGTAAGTAACCTTTTTTATTTCTCAGAAGTCCCATCAGTTGGCAGGCCAGCTGACCTCAGAGCAGGATGCAGTAGTGAGCTTGTCAGCTTACAACATAAAGCTTGTATGGCGCGATGGAGAGGACATCATCCTCAGAGTGCCCATCCATGATATTGCTGCTGTGTCCTACATCAGGGATGACTCATTGCACCTTGTGGTGATCAAAACAGGTAAAATAGAGACAGGCTCCCAGCAAGAATTTAATAAAGAACACATGGTGATTTACTAAAAGTTTGCTTGTACAAAAACCTGCAAATGTGATATTGAACATAAAAAAATAAACAACTGAAGGAATCAAACTGAGGACTGAGTCTTTCAAATTAGCAAAATATTGCATGCTGCGGATTTAGCACCTTGCCTTCATAAATATACAAATTGGGGAGTTTTTTTCTGATTGTGCAAAATACACAGAGGAGAAAATGCAGACACATAAAATGACCACAAGTGTGGGTTACCAGATCTGAATGCGATAGTGGTGGTTGCAGTGGCTGTGATTGCTCCTGTATTGAATACATTTTGAAAATGCAGTCTGCTTGCACATAGATTGCTTTTGTCATTAAAGCGTAGGAGAAATGACAGAATGCAGCAGCCAGTCACAAGAAGGAGCCATGCAAAACCTTCTTTGCATGGCTTCTTTGCATTTCTCTGCATGTGCTAGTTCTGATATCCTTGTTACAGAAAATTACTAAAAGTTACATTGCTCAAAGTAGTGAGGTAGAATGAGGTCAAATGTGGCATTACTGCAGATGCAGTTGTTGTAGGGAAACCCGAGAGTTATAAGAGCAATCTTTGCATGCACCGTTTCTTCTTTAACACCAAGTGTGTTAACACCACTTTCATTGCTGTAGCTCATCAAAGTCCACTTCCACTAACATCTTTATTTCCTCTGGTGTATCTAATGAGTTGTAAGCTGTTAATTAGACTTCTGTATTTCTTATTTTTTCAGCCCAGGACTCAGGAGGCTCTCCCTGTCCCAGCTCATGCCCTGATCTCAACAAATCTCAAACCCTCAGCTCGCTATCGGAGAGTGGAGCTGTGCTTGTAGAAGTATGCTGTCTGCTTGTGCTGGCTGTTGATAATAAGGTATTATTGTGCATGTGGTTATATCTACACATTAACATTTTTAACAGCTAAATGGAAATCTCAAAAATGCAAGTTTTAGCACAGTGTGATGAATGATTGCGTGTATTATTATGGACCAGAAATAATTAATTACAGTTCATATTAGACTTCAGCAAGTCTTCTCATTAACATTGATCTGACATTACACTGACAGTATGGCAAAAAAAGTATAAATTCAGTTTTTGCTTTTTCGTTTAGGCGGCAGCAGAGGAGCTCTGCCTTTTGCTCAGCCAGGTGTTTCAGATTGTTTACACAGAATCAACTATCGATTTTTTGGATAGAGCCATTTATGATGGAGCAACTACACCTACAAGACACCTTTCTCTATACAGTGGTAAGTTAACAGATCAGGACAAAAACAAACTGACCAAAGACAAACTTGCACAGATTTAGAGCAACATTTCTTAACCAAATATAACATGTTATGTTAAAACTGAGTTGGTCAAATTTAGAGACATACAGTTTAACTCTGTTACCGTCTGACATCTTTACACTTAGGTATGAACTATAAATGTTACTTTGTTAATTTTGCAGATGACTCCTCAAGCAAAGTTGATGTTAAGGATGCCTTTGAAATGGAAACCAGCACATTGTAAGTACACAGTTGAAGAGTTCTTCCCTAATGATAGGCTTCCATTTTAGGCACAGTAATCAAAAGATTTTGAGATGTGTTCGAAAGTTGTTTACTTTTACTTGTCACAAGTGATGTATTCTCGCCACAGTCCTTTTCAGGTCTCTATGGAGGCAGAAGGAAACTCTCCAACAGCGTCCACCCCAGCATCACCTCAGACAACCACCGCAAGTGAAGGAGAGCTCAGTACCACTGCTGCAGAACTACTGCAGGACTACATGACCACAGTATGGCAAATCATTTTCTCTATGTTTCCGACTGTACAATATTGATTCTTGTTTTGATTTTTCTTTTTTTTTTTTTCCTTCCTCTTCTAGCTGCGAACAAAACTGTCATCACAGGAGATCCAGCAGTTCGCTACCCTGCTCCATGAATACCGCGATGGTGCCTCTATACATGAGTTCTGCATAAACTTGCGACAACTCTACGGGGACAGCAGGAAGTTTCTCCTACTTGGTACGACCTCTTTTTTTCCCCCTCAAGTTGCTATGCAGTAATCTTGCAAAGCTATACTTTTGTCCCATCAAGTGCAAAAAGATGGAGTGAAAGCATAAATTGGTCAGAAAAGGAAATCAACCAAATGTGTAGATAACTTTTATGTTTTCATATCAAAATATTATGGTATTTGAAAGACGTTTGTGGTCTGGCTACAAAAGATTATGACCCAAAACCTGATCCAAACAAACTGAAGTAAAATAATAACGCAAACATAATTGTGTCCTGCACCTGTTGCCAGTGGAAATTAATTTCTCTACATAGTCCTTTTTCAGTCCAGTAAATTGAAGTTGTCTAAACTTCAGTTATGGTCACAGCAGTATTTTTCTGTTCCTTTCTGTCCATTGCATTAACTATGGAGCATTAACTATCACTAAGTGCTCCCAAACAGACAACCTACAGAGGTATTGCATTCTTGCTCAGTGCACATGAGCCACACCTCAAACGGTTACCATTTTCTTGCCACAACAGTTTCATACTCACTTTCATCTCTTGTGAGACATCTAAAATGCTGGTTCCTCACTCGCCTGCTAGTTGTATCATAATAAATTTTTAATAATCCAACGATTATCTTTTACCACTTAAGCTGTTATGTTATGTTATGGGTCGCTGGGGTGTGGGAGCCCATCCCAGCTGTCAATGGCCACAGTGTGTGGTACACCCTGAACAGCTCATCAGTGTATCTGTGCAACACCAGCATAGTTGCAAAATATATTCTAAAAAGATATTTACGATATTCTATGTTTTTTCCTTGCCCTTGTAGGTCTGCGTCCCTTTATACCAGAGAAGGACAGCCAACACTTTGAGAATTTCCTTGAGACCATTGGTGTCAAAGACGGCAGAGGAATCATCACAGATAGCTTTGGCCGCTATCGACGTACGGCCAGCTCCGCCTCTGATTCCACCACCAATGGCAATGGAGCAGTGGGACGAAGTGGTGACAGCGTGGCCTCAGACGAAGGCCAAGAGACTTCTGAGGGAGATGAATGGGACCGCATGATCACTGATATTAGCAACGACATTGAAGCTCTCGGCTGCAGCATGGACCAGGAGGGAGTGGCCCCCTAACGTAGTTAACAAAGGGAAGTATTTCTGCAAGCGCTGAGGACATGAACTGACAGCCACTCTTCAAATGAACAGTAGGCATGAGCTGAATGAATCAAATGAAGGTGGTCCTTAGCACTGACCTAAGCTTTGGTTAATTGTATTTTCCTCTAATTATCAAGAGGATATTCCACAGTCCCTGCACACTCAAGGAAAACCTCAACTTATTGTCACAAAAACATGAAGTCAATATAGCACTTATGCAGACCCTGTAGATGACATACAGTTAGTAGGCATTTTGTTTGCATCTCAGAGGGTTTCATAGCCTCTGATATATTTTGAATTTTTTTTTTTTTACTCATTTATTGGCAGTATCTGCCACTGCTGTCACCAATGTAGCGTAAATCTTCAGCCTTTGAGACCGTTCTCTTTTGAATAAATTCTCAAAGACTCTGGAGAATCCATCAGATGACTGTATATATTTTAGAAGGTTAAGTCTTCTGTACTTGTTTGTGCTTTTGTATTACTATAGGTCAGTGAGCTTCAGGAGAACTATGGTTTTTCCACACTTATTACACATTTGTGTTTGCTGTGAGAGTGTAACATCTTGCTATATATATTTTTTTTTCAATACGATTTATGTACCACTTTGTTTTACACTATCAGTTGTTATCAGTGTTTACTCATTTATATAATTTTGTCTTATTCATACTGACCAAGAAATGCTGTAAAAACAACTTCTCATTCAGTTAAAGATACTGAGTGGGGACTGTATTTGACAAAGCCAGTTAGTTAATGGCTGATGTAAATTTATGATTTTAGATATTTGTTCTAATCATGCAGGTCATCGTATTATGTCTTGTGACATTACATCTGTCATTGTGCCTTTACACTGCAGTACTGCTGCCAGCTGTCTGTCAGCACAGACAAGTAATTATGAACTGTAACTTGAGTTGCAAATCATAGTTATTAAATAACAGCTACTTTACACTGTTTTTGTTCCTGTTCTGTTCGAAATACAGTTATCCGTTACACCCAACTGCTGCGTTATCAGCAGTTTGAAGTGACACTAACCTCATTCAGTTTGACTTTTAAACAACAAAACTGACACAAGAATGTTTTGTAATGTGATTATGTTGCTCTTTGACAGATCATTTGCTTGGATGCACCTAAGCTGCTGTGGAACTTCAGTCTGGGTTTTATCAGATTGCTCATTCTAGATGTTTTGAAATGGGCCCAAAGTTGAGGATTAGTTTTGTGAGTCTGAGTTACAAAAAATTAGTATGACAGCTGGAATTGAATAAATTCCAATCTGTCTATCCGCTCACCGGGCTTTTAAATATTTTCATTCACATAAAGGAATAGAGTAAGTACAAACTGAATCAAATTAACTTTGCCTATTGTCTGGGTTGTCTCAAGTTTGTTGTGGGATTGGAGCAGAACTATAGTAGTGCATGCGGAGACTGCATCACCACACCTGGGTTCAAATATCCACTTTGGCTTGAGACATAGTCTGCCTCAAACAAAAGAATGAGGTAATTGAGTAGCCTGTGACCTCACAGAGTTACAAATTCTTTCTCATCACACTAACGTTGTTGTGCAGTAGGTTAATGATTGTTTCTGACATATTATCTGTGTAATTGAACTGTCTGTTTTCTCACAGTACTTGGACGAGTCATAATTGGCCTCCTGGAAATTCTCATTTTAATCAAATTTTAGATCAAACTGAGTGACTCACTACAGTGCCTCATTTAAATCACATAATTATTAAATAGATCGCTTGGTTTAATTAAGTCATTAAAAGATCCCATGCTGTATAATGAGTTTGCCAATTATATTTACAGTGATGATTGATCCCCTGCAGTGCTGCCATAGCATGACTCAAAAAGAGCAATCAGATGTGTTTTATCACTTGTCCCAGTAAAATGAATTTATTGTAGTCAGCAGAGATGGTAAAAATACACAAATTTAATACTCAAATTAAAGTATTTGCTGAAAAAAATACTCAACTACAGGTAGAAATACCCTTCAAATTATTTATATAAGTAAAAGTACAAGACGTAAAAAAGCACATGCTCTAAAAAAAAAAAAGGTGTATTTTAAACGGTATTATTTGTTCAAGTCTAGTCCAGATTTGTTGGACAGCATCAAAAGTACAAGTTATGGCAAAGAAGATTTATAGTAAATAGCAAAAATCAGGAGCCAAAGATCTGTGTTACTATAGAGGTAGAATTACTGTAATGTTAACCTTTTTTATGTACTGTCAGGAAGTAATCCTCAATACATCATTTATTATTTGATTTTCTAAGAATCTACATCTGTAAAAAGTTAAATAAATGCAATGGAATAAAAACGACAAATTTTTCCTTTGAATTACTTACGTAATTCTTACATAATATACAACATATTCTAGAAAAGTACATGCAGTCTCCTTCAAAACCTTTTTCTTCAGTGCGTATACATACTTACCACCTCACATAGTCAAAAATGAGATCTTTGCTATAGTCATAAAATCATTTATTTATTATAGCACTTTAAAAACAACCTCCTGTTGAACAAAGTACTTTACATACAAAATACAAATAAAATAAGTCACAAAGAATAAACAACAAAACACAGAAGGCATAAAACTATGATTAAAAGTATCAGACTCTACTTAGCATTAAAAGCCATGGAAAAAGAAGTTACAAGCAATGATTTAAAAGCTGCCAGGTCTGAGACTGCTCTAACGTTCAGGGGTAAACCACTTCATAACAATCACCACAACATTTGTATTTCGCTCATTATATGAGCAATATGGCTTGTTTGTGTGACTAGAGCAATTTACTGAGGTGAGGTGGTGCCAGTACATTAAAAGCCGTAAAAACAAAAAAATAGTGTGGCTAGAACTGGGGTTATATGGTCTAGTCTTGTTGTATAAGTGGCAGCATTTTGAACCTTCTGAAGACTGATGGATGTCTGAATTATATCAGTACAGTGCATGACAGTAGTCAAGTCTGGAGCTGATAAAAGCATGAATTTTGCATTTTAAAATCATTAAAAGAAAGGAATGACTTTACTTAATGACCTCAACTGGAGAAAGCTGGATTAAACAACTAAGTTGATCTGTTCATCAAATCTTACATCACTATCAAACATCACTCAGATGTGGAGCCATGGGGCCAAGACCCTGGTGTGATATAACAAGCAGGCGGATGAGGAACCAACATTATAGATGTCTCACATGATGACTGACTGTCATCTGCATAACAATGGAAGGAAAAGCCATGTTTGTTAAAGATAGATTCCAACGAAAAACAACTGGACTGAGAACAGACCCTTGCGGGACACCACAGACGAGGGGAGACACAAATTAACACCACAATCTCTGTTTACAAGATATGTCTCACCAGAGCAATCAGCTGTTACAGCAAACAAGTTTTTGTATAACACTAACCATAGAGTTAGCAGCAAACACGCCGTTAGATGAACATATGAACATTTAGCAGCTAAGAAGCAAAACATTTTCTTGAGGAATCAGTGGAAAAAATTTAATTCAAGCAAGAGTCCTTTCCCAAATTAATATCCCATATTATGTGTAATAGCTATTTTAGCTTCTTCACATGGTAAATATGTGTCCAGGAGCTGACCCAAGCTTTTCTCTGACATTATAAATCTACAATCAATGTCCCGACACTCCAGGGGTTTAATTGTGTGGTCAAGCTTAAAGCCTCATGAGTCTGCAATGCGCCTCGTTTCTCCAACTAAAACAGTCTGATTCAGCTCTTATTTCAACACCGTTATATATAAGAGTTTCCAGTAAATCACTAACTAATTCAAGCTTTGCAAATTGTCACAAATATGAGAATAGAAAATTTTGTCTTTACAAATGAGGGACAACCCATTAATTAAAACACTGTACTGCAGTTTAACTGCTTTTGTTATTATAGTGTTTTCTGGACTGAAGTGTTCTGGTCTTTAACTCTGTCTCATTCTTACTGTAAATCTTTGCTGTGATGGTCTATACAACACACTCCTACATAAAGACTCTGCATGAGATGCAGTCTGGGACACTCGCCAGCCTCAGCCTCAGTGAGGTTTGTGTTAGCCATCCATGCTTGTTTTTGCAGTTCAGTTATGGTGAGAAGTGTGTCTCTGTGGTGTCACATCTGCTGTATTCCTGGAACAGAATAACAGCTACAGTCCTAGAGGAAAAATCTTTTTAGAGAGCGAAAGGTAGGGAGAGTGATTACCTGCCTGAATCCTGCTAAAAAGATGCAACTGGAGGAAAGTCCTCATGTATCATAATTTCCTTTGATTGCAAATCACACTGTCAAATTGATTTTTATCCAAATCATCACAAACTAGCAGCTTATTTAAATTCTAAACATGGCCTAATTTTGGCACCAGGACTGTGGCCACTCATACAGTATCTGATCTTTGTGCCTCAGCAGCAGAGATAGTTCCTGATTTTATGCCTGTCAAGTCATTTTGTCATGCAAATGTGATGGTTTAGGCATGAAATAAATAAAATGACCAACGCCAGGAGCAGCTCTTGGGCAGAAATGGAATTAAAACACGCATAAAGTAGTGTTTGATTTTCTTTTTAATTGTCATCATATTTAAATATTGTTTACATTTGATGGCTCAAATATCACCAAAAAAGATATCACAAGGAAATGTACAATAAAACCACCTGTACTACAAGGAGCGTGTTTGCAAATGTATGTGGCGGCCTGTTTGGCAGCCTTTCAGTCAAAAGGAGTCGTGGCTTTCAGAGAGGATAAGCCCACAGAAAGCTGGAACTCATGCATAAAAATCCCAGGCTCAGCAAAGTCATTCATGGCATGCCACTTCAGTCCCTCCAGATGGAGAGAGACACAGGGATCAGAGCATAGAGTACACTGACCCTCATGTGTGAAAACCCATGACCTCATGTTCATGTCTCCATACTAAACCTAACACGTTCCTGTGCAATGTGAACAAATGACAGGTATTTGTGGACCAAAAACCTTTGTACATATCAGACATGATGTATTGATTAGAGATACTGGTAGCAGATTTAGATACATCCCTATTTCTAGTCTTTAGGCTATAACATTAAAAACCGCTTCACATATAGTTTTGAGGTTTTTGTTATCAGTCTTCTCTTGTAATTCTCCACCAAAAAGCAAACCTATCTCCAAAAACTCAGAAAGGGTATGTTTTAAAAAAAAAAATCTGCTAACACAATCATTGAACAACTATAGTTTAAAACCTTTGAAGTACATATGATATTGGGGACATAGCAGTATATATTCCTTTTAAATATTTTGTTAAAGGCATCTACTGTAATGCCAGCAGTAACATCACTGTATGCCACTCAGAGAGATCACTACTTCAGCAAACTTAAGCTTTTTCATTTGCTTCTCCTCTGAGATATTTCCATGCTTCACTAAACACCTTAATGCACAGCGTACTGACAAAGGACTCCCTTCTTATCTGGTCAGTGACAGTCTTTAGTAAGAAAACATAAAGAGGCCATTGGTTAGGTTTTGTTGTGATTAAGTAAAGGGCAATGAATCCAAACCCTTGATGGACAATTTATTTACATTACACTTGGGAAAAATGTAGTAATTTGGGGTATCTTTTTTTTTTTACTAAACTGGTCTTGAGGTATGTTCCATTCAATTATAGGCTTAGTAACACAAGATCAAGTTGACATAGTTGTTTTCTTGCCAGGTGCCTCGCTGCTCAGGGGATAGTGCAAACTGAGAGAAAATGTTGAGAGCAAAGAGTTGAAAAGATAATACAATAGACAATAATATCCTATTTTTAATGGCTTTTCTGTGCATAGGGACTGCAGTTGACTCAAATTTCATAGGCTCACATTTCATATACAATCCCACTAACTCTAGTTTCTAAGAAAGTAAGGATCCAATTACTGCATAACAAGAAGGACTATAATAAGAGCCACATAATCATGTCACTGGGTACAAGTACTGTACACATACAGATGAGTTATCATTCAGTGTTTATCCTTGAAACTAAACTATGTTTTTGCAGTTAATGCCATCTCAAATGGCTTGAGCTGAATTAATAGAAGAAAAAGGCAAATCTCTCCAACCAAGAGCTCTAGACTTTGCAAAATGTCCATATTTATAAGAAGCGAATTTCAGCAAAGGACTGGAAACTATTATGAGTTCAGCAACTAGGGCATTTTCACAATCATTATAAAGAATAAATTATTACCATAGTCTGACAAAACAACAACAACATAAAAAAACAAACAAATAATGTTTACTGAATTAATACTACTAACTGCTAGATCAAATATGCATTATAAGGTTTGCTGTATTTCAAACTATTATTGGATTAAGATCCAGGACACTAAAAACTTCACCACAGTCAAAATTGTAAAAATATGATTAAATATTAAATTTGTGTTTTGTAAATCTTGTAGCTAGAAACCACAATAGTCCCAACAAACAAGCAAGTATGTGGATGTTCACAGGATCCAAAATAATAGAAGAGGAATTAAACAGAAATGTTGTGGACAGGAAGAAGCTTGAGATTGCTTTTTGATTATAAGGACTGTGACCATTTGAACTAAACAAAAGGAAACATCCCATTGATTTGTGTGTGAGGACCCTCTTTTCGTGCTTTTGATTACAGGGTTCATCCTCACAATGTTGTGGTCAAGATTTCACCACTAATATATGGCACAGGCTCACACTTGCACTGGAGCAAAAATAACATTCGACAAGCAGTTTTATTTTCAGGACTTTGTGCCTAAAATGCAGTTGCTGCTACTAGCACAGGGAAAATCGACGAGAGTTAATGTTCATCTTGGTGACGCCGATGAGTCTTAGTGGGGCAGATAGGCCGAGCCCCGGGGTCACTGGGCATTCACACAGCAGGTCAGACAGCTCGTCCCGCTCCTCGAGACCAAAGGTGGCATCGTTGAGCATCCTGCGATGCAGGTGGCACGTCTGCTCGATCTTCAGCTTGTTGATGTCGTTCCTGAGCCGCATGAGCTGCATCGCCAGCTGCTGGTCCTGCAACCGCATGTCTGTCTGTAGATAAGAAATCAGACCGATTGAGGCACAAACAGAACAGTTGGGCTCAATTAATCAACAATCATTAACCAAGCTTCAGTTTTTTTTAAACCTCCTCTTGATTTAATAACAACAACAGTGTGTGTTCAACAGCTGTTTAATTCTGCCCTTATTGTGTAGCACAATGAAAAAAAATGAAATAATGTGTTTTGAAATTTCAAATGTCTCACAATATTTTTACAACAGGCCTAAAACAACGGTATGAGAAAATTAATGTCTCACCAATTCTCTCCTGAGCCAACTGAGAGCTTCATCAATGCTCCCAAAACCTTTCAGTGCACCTGATGGTAATTTGTGTTCAATCACGTCAGAGTCTTTGGGTGTAACTAGATTTCCTTCAGACTCCGTTAGGGTTGTGCTTTTTACACTTCCCGATTCCCTGAATCGTTCCGCTTCCAACCGGGCTTTCCATTCCAGGTAAGAGGGTCTCCTGGTCTCTAGTCTTAATTTCTTCGCCAAGGCCTTCAAGTTCATGAGATGATCATCTGTGGGCAAATCCAGGTCTTCTCCACATTCTGCTTCCTCTGGTGCATCAAGCGTGTCCACCGTGATTTGAGGAGGTGATGGCGCATCCATCCTATATCTGCTTAATGCAAGAAGCTCCTCAATATTATGTTGAAAGAACACAATATTTTCTTTCCATTGGTGGCCTCTTCAAATGACCATATATGTGACTTTTTGTCCTTCCTTAAGCACTTTCTCCAAAGTTTGTCAGGAAAGTCAAAAGATCTTTAAACTCTCCATTGGTCGTCTTTAGAACTGCAGAGAGAGGAGAAGCCAGTTATGAAAGATTGTTACACAAAACTGACATGACGTGTGAAAAAAAGGCTACACTTCAACTTTGGCATGACAGTTGTATACCAGGACAGATTATACTGTATTTTTGAAATCCTACATGATGATTGTAATTAAAGTTCATTTTAAACCTATAAAATGATTCAGATGGAGAGTTTGGCTTCTCGCATATCATTTAATAAAGGAACAGCAAACATACCTACAGGATTTTCATTTAACAGGAACAAATTGTTTCCATAGCAACGACAGAGGCCCTGTAAATGAATCTGCAACTTTCGCTCCTTCTGTCCTCGGGGATTATTGTCTGAACCAACCTGAAGTGGTATAGTGTGGGGCACCATGGCTGACAGCATGTCCCTTTTAGAGAAACCCTTCTGTTTACAGCTAAAACACACATTACTCAACAGTGTGCATTTTATCTCACAGGCAATATTTTGTAAGTTAAAAATGTTTACTATGTTCACCCACTTATTGTAATTTGTAATAAACTACACCTGTGGCTGATGTTAAGGTCATTAGTTATTCAGGTATGATCAGAAACTAAAGAACAAATCTGAATTAACCTGATGGTGTTGCTAAATCAAAACTAATGTTCATAATTCATCCTAAGATGAATGTCTTTGTGGAATTTCTTGGCAATCTGTCAATTAGTTACCAAAATACCACAAATGTCAACCTCACTGAACTGGAGGAAAAGTCATGTCGCTATTTGAATCCGAATAAGTGTTTGTATTTACCTTGACCATTTTAGAAAGCATACAAGTCTGGTAGGTGCAGAGGAAAAGTTTAACTCAGGAAATAAAGTCTTAATCTTTTATGCAGCCAACAGTTGCAGCAAAAGCAGTGTCCTCTTACAAAGTCTTCAAGCATTCAGTAAGTGGTTAGCACTCAGTTATTCCATAATGGGCACAGCAGACCAGCAGTGAAGTCATTGCCCTTGTATGTAATGATAGGCTTGGCTTTTTTCAAGGTAAAATAGCCCTCTGATTGTGCAGACTAGCTGGCTTATGAATGGCTGGGAAGGGATCCTATTCTCATTCTCTATAGGAATCGGTGTGTCTCTAGAGACCACTCTCTCTAGGAGACCAATAAAGGAAGAGGAAAATCCATGCCACATGCATTTTTAAAGAGTTTCTAAAGACCATGTACAGTATGAACAGTGGAAGTGATTTAAATTGTGAAAAGAAACTGCAGCGCAAAGAGTTTAGAAAAATGGCTAAAGTGTGTACACACAATTATTATAACCAACTTCTTTGGTTGGTTGTTAGAATATTTAAAGGTCCCATGTTATGCAAAATCCACATTTTAGTCAGTTTTATACATTTATATGGTTCTTGGATTTAAGTAGACATACAGCAAGTGGCTTAGCAGTGGAATCCTGCTTTTTAATTTTTTTTTCATTTTTCTGTTTGGTAGAATCCAGCCCCAGAATTGTCCAGTTTAGATTTTTCCCCTTGGCAACGTATTAGGGGAGAGTGTCTATCATCCACTCACTGGTGGATGTAGAGATGAACACGAGGGCTATTCCTATCCTCTCAGGAGCTGAAGAAACAGTGGATTTATTTGTTTTTTGTGGACGGTTGGCCTAATAAAGATGGCGTTTTACTACATCAATAAGGAACTGTACAGCTTCAAAGTTTGAAAGTATTTTGTCTTATACTTTACTGGGTTAGCTAAGACCTGTGTATATATGCTTGTGTGTGTGCACACATCTTAGTGACAATCGATTTGTGAAAGCAGGAAAAATATTCGCTAGTTACACAGCAGAACTCTCTAAGGTTGACTAGAGGATGAGTCTAATCAAACCAGGGAGGTTCAATACTACATTCATACACCGTATTTTCAGTGTTCTTGGCAGTTTGTATCAGTTTGACTATTAGTGGATGGACACCCGATTTGCATAACCCCAAGATGGTCAGTGTTAAATCAGCAAACATAAGGGGAGCGAGAGCACAGCTCAAAGCCGGTTGTTCCAGAGACAGGTTCTGAGAGCTAAATTTCAAGCAGGGCAGAAACAAGGATCTGCAAGGTTTATTACTATTAACATTTACAGGCATATTCTGGGGATGTCAGAGAACAGTTTTCTTAACCTAAAAAGGGGTATAATATGAGGGGCACTTTTTGTTAATACAGCTAATTTTGAATAGAGCAGCAGGGAAGGTTTTGTCTTACAGAAACCAAAATATAAATCTGTCTGGGTCGACTGAAACACTTCAAATCTTGAAGGGAAAATAGTGTTTATCGCCGCCATCCAAATGTCCTAACTGGCATCCAAATAAAACAGCATCAACCATGAATTCCTTTGGTTTCAAGACTGTAGAGTTTGACTGTCCAGTAACATCCAGTTGCAAAATTTATTTGGTGGTGCTGGACTTTGAGATGCCAAAACCTCATCTGGTTAAAGTGCTTAGGAAGTCTGGATCTCCTGTCTGGAAAATGCAGGCATGTCTACATAACAAACATGTCCGCAGCAAAATCACTAATCAGGCCTCAGTGCATATCTCGCCAATATATCACATAAGCTGTCAGAGGATGAAAATTTCACTGTGAATCTTAGATGAGAATATGAACACTATCAAAAAAAAATAGTCATAGAGCTGCACTGTCAATACAAACAAGACATTATATGGCATATAATATTTCTTTGCTATGACAGCAAAACTGAACAAAACAGTATGTGGATCAAAATATATTATAAATATAGGTATCAACTGTTTTTTACATTCAGAGTGTGTACATTTCAGTAGAAAGCATATCTGAACAAGCTAAGATCTCTTCTTCTCTCTCTCTTTACTGTGTTTTCTTGCACTTAAATGGATCCTCTAATATCAGGTTTAATTTCCTCTCAAGGCAGAAGCACTACGCTGAAGCCAAAGCTTATTAATAACCCCTCTATAATTGCCCAGGCTAATAGTGACATTATATTTCCAACTTCATATTAAACAAACAAACATCATGACACTGAACAGTCGATGTCCACAAACACATTCATGTTAGAACAAATTCTTGTACATAACTAACATACTTTTTAAAACATTGTTTCACGCAACTAAATATTCTGCACCTTTTTTTCATATCTAGGCCTACTTTATTATATTTACTCCTCTTTAATAAAACATAACACAAAATTAAACAGTACCTACTTCAATACTTGTCTTATTCTCTTTTACTCAGATTTTAATAATTAACTTGACTTTAAGTGCCTAACCCATTAAAGGGTCATTGTCAGAATATACAGTTATGTCAAAGTTGTTTTTATTTTCATTTATTATTCTTATAACATGTTAAGTTTCCTCTCACTATTGACTGCACTCATTTCTGAGTTATTCTTTCATTCTTCACACATCAGCTTCCATGTAATAAAAATCGTGCCAAATCTTAAATTCAATTTACATAACCTGTGTACTGTTGCGCGCACATATTGTACATATGAGCAAACATTCATTTCGGCGTCCTTTAGGTTTTCTAATAGGCTAACGTGCTGCAAGGTGAGTCACTACCGGCATTATCTGAAATACAGTAAAACAAACCGCGTACAGCTCCGTTACCTTCTTGAGCTTTCTCCAGCAGCGATCTAACTAGTGTGCAGCCACCCTGAATCCAGCCAGAAACATCAGTGAACACCACCTCCACAGGACAACTCTACCCCTCTCTCTGATACTGTCGCTCTACAGCTTCTCGGTCCACTTGTTTTTGAGCAAAGAGCTACCGGAGGAGGGGCGGGGAGGTTGCGTCAGGTTCTGGTTGCTTGGAGACGTCCCAGGAATCCCTATCACACTTCCCGCTACATCAATATTTCTGCAAGTGCGCCACAGTATGACAACCAGGCGACAGATTCAGCTTTACGACTGTTTATTTTCATTCAGCAAAATACGACATTAACTCAACTGTACAGCTGAACAGTAAATACATAATACTAAAAACAAGCAAAAAAAAACTTTTCATTTGTTACATATTTTACTAACAAAAACGACTATAATAAATTCTGAAAGATTAAAATGTCCTCATTAAATGTTTGCTATAAAAATCTATTATTTTATCTATTTGTTGTGTTTTACAAATACAAATAAAAAATAGAACAGGTTTCATCTATTCAATATTGTTGCACTGCAACAGGTATGTTCTCCATCAGCCACAGGTGGTTTAAGTGCTGAATGGCTGCAATACTGTTGCTACCACCAGAGAAGTATCAGTGCAGGACTGCAACAGGCCAGAAAGTATAGATACAAAACGTCTCAGCCACAAGAGAAGGTGATCTCAGGGATGGGGGGGTGTCAGCATTTCTAGCATCACTCCTGTAATTAGCACAATATTATTATTGATTTTTTTACTGTATACTAAAATTCATTTTACACACTACAGGCACATACATTTCTGTGAGCTTAATATTATTTAGATTAGTCAACATCATTTAAGTACAGGACAGTCTGCAACTTTCATAAAGTTGTAAAAATGTAAATATAAAAATGTATGTAATTGTAGGACATTTATCAAAAAGCCTAAAGATTAAATGATTGTCACTGATCATTTACCTTTTAGTGGCATGTACTTGAAAGGTTCACTATGTTCATGGAATAACTTCTGTTTAAGATACACAAAAATCCCTAACTAATCAACCAAACCTCTTATAAATTATGACAAAATGTCTACACACACTCAACTTGATGCTTGAAAACCACATTCAATTACATATTTTCTACACAAACAAACATAAAAGACTATAACACAAGTTAATTTATTTTTAATTTTATGCTTATGTAGTGTTTTAGATAAAGTTTTCCTGCTTCCATGTTTGCTTCTGTTGACAATGTCCAATTTCTATTGGGGAACAGTAAAGTATTTATACATCATTCAGTCTTTTTTTTAAAATCATATCACAATGTCATATTTTATGACAGATGGCCAGGCCTGCTGTAAGACTGACAACCTCTGGTCTTAATTACTGTCATAAAGTGAGCTCCTCTATGTCATCATCGAATGATGTGATGGCTCGGATGGCAGGTCTGCTATCTGCTACATGTAAGGTGCTTAGAGAGGATGCTGGAGGAGTAGAGGACCCTGAGTTAAAGCTAAGCAGTCCATCCCTTCTTGAACGTACTCCATTTGTAGTTGGAGGACTAGTGAGTACCTCCATTTTACTAGAGGTGTTCATGCTGTCACCAGCAGGCATGGCCAGGGTACCAAATAGCTGCTGCATGAGGCTAGACTTCCTGTCCTTTCCCACATCTTTCTCTGCCTCCTTTTCCTTTTCTGTCTCCACCCCCCTGAGACTAAAAACACCTATTGCTTCTAATGCAGAGTCTCTGTCCTCTTTGGGCGGAGGTGGAGGAAAACCAGAAGAGCCTCGGGATGCTGAATGTCCAAAAGAGGGTGCATAACTTCCAAATGCTAAGTCGTCACCAGAGATTTGGGTACGAAATGTTCTCCTTCCGATTCCAGTAGTAACAACTCCTCCTGCTGTCCCTGATCTTCTCCTTCCACTTTCTGTGCTTCCAGCTCCAGTACGCAAACTGGAGGACTCCTTTGATTCTGTGAGGTTAAAAACTGAGTTATGATTTCTCTGCTCAGGTGGACGGGGGGAAAAATAGTCACTACTACCCTTGATGGACTCAGGACTTGACTCAGCACACATGGCGTCCTGGACTCCCTGGTTTTGACGGTCTATTTCGAGCATCTTAGCTAGCAGCTGTTCTTTTTTGCGACGGACTTCTTCTGCTGTTTGCTGATTGGCCAGAGCCTCCCGGTTCCACCTCTCCACCTCCTCTTGGACACGACCATGTTTCTTCTTGTTTTCTTCATCTTCCTGGTTCAGCAGGGAACTTGTCCTCTTCAAGTTTTCTTCCCCCATTTCTTTTTCCCACTCTGAGAACACAGAATGTTAGACTTGTGCTGACTTTAGTAAAAGCAACTTCTTACTTCTTACTAATTTGGGAAATAAGTGTGTAGGTACTTTCTTTTCTTACCCTCTCTGAGTCTCTTTGCCTTCTCTTCAGACGCATTGAGTTCCTGGTTGAGTTGTGGTTTCTCTTCTTTCTCGAGCTTGTTCTCCTTTGCCAACACCTTCTCCTTGTCTCTTCCTTTTTCTCCATCTCTCTTCTTCTGCTGTTCCCTGTGTTGATGCCCGTCCTCTGTTTCTGCCTGTCTGTCCACTCTGTCTAGCTCCTGTTGACAGAAATCAGACAGAAATCAATTTAAGAGGTGTAAGAGGTGAATAACTGAAAAAATTGTGTATCAAACAAAAAAGATTAAATGTAGACACTGGGAAAGGGAGGGGGCACCTTGAGTGACAGGTATTCATCAGGTAGCTGTTCACTGTACTCAGTGGCATCAGTGAAGGAAGGTGGGGGTGTTGGGAAATCCACACTAGACATCCTGTCTTCAGTTTGCACTGCTTTAGTACTATTCCTGCTGGGCACTGCACATGAAACAAAAGCAGAATATATATTACAGTCAGTTTTATTACACTTTTATTTTAAACCAAGAGGTGAGACTTAGATGGTCTGGACATGTACAGAGGAGGACTGCAGAATATATCAGGAAAAGAATACTGAGAATGGAGCTGCCAGGCAGGAGGAGAAGAAGCAGGCCAAAGAGAAAATTCATAGATGTGGTAAAGGAGGACATGAGAGGTTGGTGTCTGCACGATGCAGAGAACAGAGTGAGATGGAGAAGGATGATGCACTGTGATTACCCCTAAAGGAAGCAGCTGAAGAAGATTCCTAACCACTATTTTTGTTCATAGACTCCAAGCAAAAACATCTTTTAACTAGCAACATACAGGAAACCTTTGGCATTACAACAAACAGGCCATACCTTTCCGCTTTATACAGCTGTCAGTATCTTTTCTCTGTGAGCCTTTCACCATGCGATTGGCATAGATGTTCTTGACATCTAGTTCTCTCTCCTTCTCCTGATAGGATAAAAAATTAACATAGTGGAATTTTCCTACAAAGAACAAGTTGTTTTTATGCACAGAACAGAAGAGAGATTGTTCCAATAGCTACTTATAGAGCGTTTTTGTGCATATGCACCCTCAGTTTATTGGCCAGGTGCTCCAGCTCGTCCCTCAGAGACCTGATCTCTTCCTGGGCACTGATGGTCTTTTTTCTTTCTGCAGCCAGTTGTCGCTGGTAGCTGCTGTTAGACAGCTCCATGCTACGCTCCAGCTCCTTCAAAACACACAGGTAAATGGTCTGTACCATTGCTTGAGTACGAGTCATTTGAACATAAATGTCAAGGATTTTCAAAAATTAACTAATTAAAGTAATTAGAATTAAATATAAATGTACCTTAATCTTGCGTTCTGCCTCTTGGGCCCTTGTCTTCTCTTCCTCCAGCCTGCGGCTTAGCTCATCTCTAGTTCCTAACTCTTGCTGGTCAACCAGCTTTTTAAGCCGGGCGAGGGCTGCCTGACTCTTCTGCAACTGCTCCTCGCTGTCTTTCAAACGCCGCTCAGCTGCGCGTTCCCGCTTTTGAGTCCGTCTGAGCCGTTCATGCAGCACGTGGGTTTCATTGGAGTGGCGCGACAGAAGTTGAGAAATCTCACTTTCTGTGTCATCATATCGCTGCAGGGCTTTCTCTTGACGCACCTGAAGCTACAGCATAGAAAATAATACAACAATTACTAGTTTACGGTGCCACGGGTGTTACAGTGAGGAAGAAAATTAATTATAAGGTGAATTTTTTTTTCCAATATCCGTGCAAGGATGCAGGTTTATATTGACAGGGTATAGATTAATATTAGTACTAATATTAGTACTAGGCTACTAATAAAACGGCTACCTGTCTGAGAATTCGATTTTCCTTCTGCAGCTCATCAGTGCGCTGTTGCAGTTCAGCAAGTGAGTTACGAAGTTCATTTATCTTAAGCAGGCGGGCCGAAAGCATCCGTTTAGTCACCAGGTCCAGGTCTTTCGGTGGTGTGGACTCTTTGCTTTGTGATGGCACGACTCTGCGATGCTGTTGGGTCAAACGTTGACCAGCTAAACGCTGTGGACAGGAAATACCCCGACGTCCCACACCACCTACAACACCAAGAGACACATACTTTTAAAGTGCATTACTGAAATGTGGATATGTGCATAATTTTTATAATATTCAAATGGTGAAAACTCATTAAAATCTCATGCCCATAAAAAGGTTCCCGCCCTGTGGAAATCACCATGTTAAAATCTGCCTTACACTGCCATCACCTGGACAGTAAAGCACATTTAACCAGTAAGGGTTGAGTTTAATTCTTTGATTTGTCTTGTTGACAACTTCCTTGCTATACATACCTGTCTTGTAGAGGGGGCTGCTAGAAATTCTCTTCGCTCTGATTTGTCTTTGCGGAGTAGGGGATGGAGTCCGCGAATGTGAATATGGTGAGAGTGAGCGCTCTGGAGTTTCATTCTCATAGTCCCCTGAATAGAAAGATCCACTACTTGTCCGTACTTCTCCATCTGAAACGTGGTCTCTATCAGGATCTGAATTCCAGGTTTGAGGTTTTGATCTACACTCAACAGAAGTGTCCCTTTCACCTCCATCCTGGTTCTTGTCTTGGGAGCTCTTTTTGTGTTTTTGGATGGATGACTCTCGAGAATCTTTCTTTGTACTCCGAAGGGACTGACGACTTAGATCAACATCACGGTTATCTTCATACAGGTCAGAGGCAATATCAGATTCCATGTTGTCACTTTGAGAAGAAGTGCTGTGTTAAATTTAAACACACAAAAAAGAATATCAACATTAGCATTTCTTGTATAGGCTGTACAGTACCTTACCTGATTTAACACTCTTACATTAAAGCCCCTGTTGTAAATTAACATGAACTTTTGTACTGTGCAAGATGAAAATTCTCAAAATTCATCCAAAACTGTACCAAGGAGATAGCCCAACTGGTTTCTTTCAGGTTTTCTGTATTGTGCATCTTGGTCACTAAGCGACAATACACATGAGGTGGAATTTTCCATGAGGCTTAATGATGTATGATTTCACTATTCCACATCAGTACTGCTACATACAAAATATTAGCCTGCCCCTGTCTGCCTTAGTGAGTCATTAAACATTAACTGACTAAAATAAGGTGCACATGTGAACACATTCACCAACTGCAGAAATGTAGAACAGGAGACATATTGTTGTACATTTAGTATTTATACTGTATACTATTTTATGTGATTTTCTATGTTAAGCACTACTTGCCACAATATCTGTTTTTTTCTACATCCTGACTAAAGATTTTAACAAGAACAATACACTTATTATTTTAACTTCTGTTGTTTGATATTAAAAAATTACAACTATACCTATTGCCATGTTCTTTATTCACTTGTTTTAAATAGCGTGAAGTCTAGATCCCCAGAAAATAACATGATAAACAGTGGCTAACCAAATGTCTAGTATGTTAGGCACTCACCAAAATCATCTTTCCAAGTCACCTCTTTTGACTTCATCACATCTTCTGCTTTATCTGACTGTTTTAGGTTCCTGGTAACCCTGGTAGCTAGTTAAGAAAATCTATGGTCAGTCCCTCCAGTGAAAAGAAACGTACAAACATATTAATTTCCCCCCAAGTGTTTATAGTGGTATTTACAGCGTAATAACCGGCCTGCTCTATATGGCACAAAGGGACAGGATTAAAGGAGCTGCTCGGCCCTGCTGTTGACAAGTACATTGTTGTCAAACTACCTGTCAAATAAGATCAATAACATCTAGCACCTAAAGCTACCCCCACATCTCCATCTAGCTTACTAATGTGCAATGTTATCAAACAGACGCGAATAAAACAAAGTAGGGAAATACATAGAACGCATTTTCGTATTGACATCGACAAACATTAGCTTATAAGTAGTCCTGGAACTGTAGCTAGCTAACGGTGCTGGGTATTTGACAGCTAGTTAGCTTAATTAGCTTACTGCCACCAAATGCTAGCATGGCAACAAGACAGTACCATCAACAGGTGGAAGTTCGGAGTTTCCTGACACCGAACCGTGCGTTTCCACGTTTAACTACTTTTTTAAACTGGCGCTGTTTGGTTCAACTATGTAGCTTCTTGTTTACATTCGACTAACGTTCGATAGCACGCAAGCTAACCTGAACTTTAGCTAACTAACTAGCTTCCGATACGTTTAAGATTGCATATTTGTCTGCCCTTTTTTTTTTTTTTAGAAACAAGTAGTCATGACTTTTAAACCCGTCGTCCTGTAAGTGTCCACAGCAAAACGCCAAGAAGAAATAATCCTACCAGTCAGTACCGTTAGGGTACCATTTTCAGTCCACGCCTTGAGGTTTGCTCCAGCTCAGCCACTGACACTGTAACGTTACCATGCCAACCGCCTAAGCGCTCCCTGCCGTACCACTCCACAGAGTGACGCTGTAGTACGTAATGTAGCTAAATGTTTACATTTCCAAAGTACGGAGAAGGCCACCGTGACATAATGTGCCACCAAAAAGTGTATTTTTTATATCAACATTTCAGTTGTGCGGTATGTGTGTAGGCGATCTTATCTGTGTACATTTCATAAGCACAAGGGATTTAATGTGACTGGTATACCGTAATAACCCCTTTTAATAAGAATACATGCACAAAAATGAAAATGACGAGAATACAAAGGAGTAATGCGATTTAAACTGAACTGTGCTGACGGTATTATCCACAGGTCTTTTACTGCCAGCAGCATGCAGCCTAATGCAAGCCAAACAAAAAGCCAGGACTGTAGCCATGGCTACATCTTCTCTCCTCCCACAAATAATGTTGAGATTGAACTTGTTCTCCTTCTTGAAAAGGCCTATCGCCCTTCCACAACACACCTCTCTGAAACTAGCTTGGAGGTTACCTGCGTCAAGGATCCGGACATCATCGTAAACAAAGCAGACGTAGGAAGTGTTACTCTTTCAAAATAAACAGATATCTATTACATAATATTAAGGCATTGGCGATAGATTAAATATTAGCCTACTAAATGCTGACACATAGAGAAAGTCTTAGTGGCATGCTAAATTGACTTGGATCTCACATTTGATTCACACCTCATGATATCACATATACATCCGAACAAACAGAAATAGTCTTATCTGCCCCCTGGAGCAGCAAACGTCTTGATTTTGATTGTATTTATTTTGAAGGTCAAGAGCGGAAGTCCAGTGTTTTGTTTCATGTCTGTCTCTGTGCAGTGAGGAGCGACTGAGCGCCTCAGTTAGCAGAAGCGCACGCTGTTATCATGGCTCAGTTTACTTATTGGACAGGCTGGTATTCTCTCATCTAAAAAAAATCTGTAGTTTAAAGTCTTTTATCGAAATTTAGCCAGAAAACGGGACTCGCCGCTACCTCGCACCTTGTTGTCGACTGTCACATTATTTTGGGATTAAAATGGTCATCAAGGTTTACGTCGCCTCCTCCTCAGGCTCTGTAGCGGTGAGTGTCTATAGCGATCACTGACGTGTGTTTGCGAGGAGCATTTAAATGAAAACGCGTGTTTAGAAGCGCGCTTATATCTGCTCGCAGCTGAATGTCGTTTCAATTATGTAACAGGGAGTTTACTCATCTACTCCAGACTGTTCATGAGCAGTAAAAGTGTCAGCATCACTCTTGACAGAGAGGAAGGCTACTCGGTAACTAAATGCTCATTTACCAGGCAGTGGTCTGTACAATGCACCTGTGGTTGTATGATCTTGGATCATTAAAAAGTATAAGTAGGGTTTAAGTTTAAAGCTTCAGAGATATTGTTTTTGTCACATGGGTTCAGTTTTACTTTGAAACCATAGTCAGGAGCAAGTAGGGGTGTGCACCCAGGAACAAAAGCTCTGGCCTCATATTAGAGCAGCTTTATTCTTACATGTATTAAATAAGTGTATTTTGAAACAATCTCTGTACTACTGAACCTTTGAGAGATCTTCCTTTGATTTGTTCAACCCCTCAGTAAACCTAGGGGGGAGGTCCTACAGCTGAGCAGAAGAATCTCACAGCTGGGCTTAATCTAAATACATAAGACTGATTTAGGTCAGTGTACTAATAGAACGCCAAGTGAGTATAATGATCCACAATAAAAAATCATTGTAAGTTGCAGCCCTACTCTCGTAGGGCCCTTTGGGAAAACAACAGGCTCATGGCATAGACATAACTCAGCTTATACTGGGTTTTGGCAGAGAATCATCAAACAACACTCTTGCTTGGATGCTTAAAGTCTTAGGTAATTGGATAAATGAGTAATTTGTTTATGTTATCAAGCTCCATGTTAGTGGAAGGAGGCAGTGCGATTTTTGAGCATTTACAAGGAAATTATTTTTAAGTCTGTGACACATACATGCAAAACACACATATTTAGTTTCTCTCACACACACAAAGCACATCTGTGCACGCTTGAATAGGTCCAACACTGGGGTCAGATATGTGAGTGTTGAATTCATGGGAATGTAATTCACTCTGAATGTTTTTGAATTGAGTTACGAGTGACTGAATAAAGGGGGAGGTGAGGGTGAATCTGTCAGAAGATTTGAAGTGAAAGGCACATATATGTGTGTAGAAAAAAAAAACTGGAAAATACATGCGTGTAAAACAAGCAGAAAACGTTGGACTTAAGCGGAAAGTATTATTAAAAACATTGCAGTGTCCTTATAAAATGAGCAGTTAACAGTTTTATAATAATAGATTACTGTGGTGGGAAGTATTTTCTTCTTATTATTGTTTCACATATCTTTGCATTTCATAGATGTGTGTTCAGTCTCATCACATTTTACATTTTGTAATGTACTATTTTGTTTTAATTTAAAATAGTTTTTAGGGGCAATGTGAGCTTCATTTTTAAAACCACTGTAGGTTGTTGTGTAATTTAATAGTTTTTTTGTGTTATTTTTCTGTCACAAGCCCTTCATCTCTCGCTCTTTGTGTCTGTCATCAATGGATGAGTTCTTTTTTCCTTAATCCTTATATTTCACAAAGTGCTTTTAAACAATCCGTGCATGCTCATATATTGTAATTTGAATGTTTGCATGTCTTTAATCCTACATGCACACATAAATCTCAACTCATCCAGCCCCCAATACAAACACACACACACACACACACACACACACACACACACACACACTTTCTCTTAATGGGGGCACATCTTTCATTATTTAGACTGTCTGCCTTTCAGCTCAGAGGTAGGTCAAGTCATCTACTGTATACCAACAATGCAATACACTGTGCAGTGGCAACTAACGGTGACTAAAATCTGGAGTTGTAACCTTTGACCAGAACAAATAGACAATTTTCTCTTCAGTGACAATTCATGTCATTCATTTACCCTCCTGTGGGTTTGAAGGATCCAGATTAAGTTGTTTTCTAGTCAGATAGAGAGAACCACTGTCACAGAGACAGAACAGACTGTGCAGACTTATTTGGGTGTCTGTTTATAACATACATACCTTACTTTGTTTAAGATAAAACAATAGCCCCATTGTTGCCCTCACTGTCTCTTTTCATTCAATTTTCCATCAAAAACAGGACACTGGATAACAAACAATAGTAGTTAGCCCCTTTTATATTTGTGCACACTATGTAATCCACCTTTTGTGATGCTAATGAACAAAAAATATGCATTTGTTTTTTTCCAATTAACAATGAAGTAGAGGGAAAACAGAAAGAATGATTATTTTATAAACAATGCAAGTTAGATGTGAATAATACAACTACACTTTTGAAGTCCTGTGAAGTTTTTGTTCACACCAAGATGAGAAAGATATAGATACTTAGTAGTTACAGGTCCAAGACATGGATTGTGTTGAATTGTTATTTTTGACCTAGTGTGGGAATTTTTGTCTTCCGCCTTCTAAAAATGTTTCCCAAAATTCACTCTGTTGTGCTGTCAGAATTAAACTAACTGACCTATGTTGTCCCAAAGCTAATAGGACAATGCCATAGGGAGCTGTTGCATCCATCCCATAAAACACAGCTGGAAAAGACTGAATGCCCTTTAGAATAAGACTACAAGTATGTTTGTGTCTAAAACTAACAAAGGGTTTATTAATATAGAATCATTTAAAATCAGGTTGAAGAAATGTTCACACACAATATATATAATTCTGTGATTGGGAAGTATATAGAAGACAGAGTTTAACTTTCATTGATAAATCATAACTACTAAAACTACAGTCCTTTCTGAGTTATACTAAATGCTGCTGATGTAAGGTAAGGATATACATTTCAAGACATACTGTAAGAAAAAAATCTAAATCTAACCTTCTCCACTAATCAATAATCCTTCTTAATGCTTCCATTTGCAAAACAGTCACTATGCACTTATTGCCTCTCTCTCATACACACACACACACACACACACAGACGTGCATGCTGCTCTGTTTCAGTGAGTATCAGCTTACTAAACCCAATCACTTGGCCAAGCACAGCATACATAGATGTGAACAAGTCATACATACAGAGTTTATCTGCACTTCATGCACACATAAAGATAAAAAAAGGGATAATTCTTTTAACATTTTTTAAACATTTTCATATCCCAGTAATTTCTCATATTCATTTTTGTCCACTCAAAGGTAAAAAAGAATCAACAGGCAGTGGTTGGTTTCCTGGAGGCGAATCGAATCAGCTTCCAGGAAATAGACATCACCATGCTCGAAGAACAGAGACTTTGGATGTACAGCAACATCCCTAGAGACAAGCTGCCAGAGAAAGGAAACCCACTGCCTCCTCAGATCTTCAATGAGGATCGTTACTGTGGGGTATGATGGATAGCAGTTTATAAAGTTAAGCCTTACTGCACACTTGAGAGTGTTGTTCTTAATACATCTAATAGTCAAAGGTTTGGGGCTTAGAGGAGTTGGAGTTATAGTTTCACACTAAAATGCACATGTTTATGGCCAAAAACTTTTTGTATTTTGTATTTATGTTTGCCGATTGAATCATCCTACATTGTATTTATATGAAAAAATACTGATCAAAACATTGGTCTTCAGAGGATACCTTTGTGCTGGGTTTGTCCATGAGACTTTATATATACAGTAAGATGATTATGTATCGGCACAATCAATAAGTCTATCAGTACAAGGTTGAGCCAACCATGCTAGCAAATGAGTTTGATCAGATGGAGCTCGTCAGTTTAGGTCCTCCAGTGAGATTGCACACTACTGTGTAATCCTGCCGTAATCCAGTTTCATGGATGGGGAAGATTATCTGCTCTCACTGCTGTCACTCTCACTGACCCGACCAATCCATTTCAACATTTTAAATTTTTTTTTAAACAGTTTGTCAGGGTTGTTTACAACTGTCTTTCAAATGGGTAGAGATTATGTAACACTGAACATCCTCATTTTCTGTTCTTCCCGTTAGGACTATGAAGATTTCTTCCAGTCAAAAGAGAACAATACTGTGTTTGCATTCCTTGGGCTCAAGTCGCAACCTTCAATGAAAGTGAGTGTGTACACACACACACACGTACACACACACAAACAGTGAGGTTGTATTATAAACTGTACGTGAACCAAGGTTTGCTGTCCATCTCATCTTCCGCAAGCACTAAATCCTGTGTGACCTTTTCACTGTGCTGAAACAGAAACACTAGTTGTGCAAAAAAAAACAACTCATGGAACATCTGTTTTATGAGTTGGTATTTTCTACACATCAGACTTTTTTGGCAAAAAACAGCCACTGTATAGATTCAGTGAACCTCCTCTCCCTTCAATCTTCTACAAATATCAAGATTTATCCACTTTGTCTCCCATACATACCCTTAGAATTTAGATAATCACAGTTCAGACATTAACCAATGGACACAGTTCTTTGTAATTAGATGATTAGGGGAAACGAATACAGTACATTTTAGTGTGTGTGTCTCATTTTAAAGCTAGACTGGAACTACAGTGGTTTTTTTGACTGAATGTAGAATTACAGTGATAAAAGAAGCTTATCACATTCATCTCTAGAGAATTAGATTTTCTTTCAGTCACATAATTCTTCTGTCTCTCATCTAGAGGATGACTGGATAACTCAGTTAGAGAAGATCTGATTATGTGTAAACCAGCAGATACTTTAATGCTCCTGAGTTCTATGTTTAGCATTATCTGGCTGTGCAGTGTATGATTGGATCTAGAATATCTAACATTCAGTTGACACGAAGAGTGACACCATGAATTGCAGATAGAACAAACAAATAGACAATTAACTATTTTGTTTCTTTTTTTCTCAATCTTTCCAGGATCCTGAGTCATAGCTCAAACAGCTGGTGTGTCCCACCTGGAGGATCTGAAAATATGAGGACAATGACTGCATCATACCCTTTGTTGCATCACCTCCTTTCCCGTTATCCTTCTGCTACAATGACAGAAAAAGGGGATTAACTTTATAATGGATACATTTGTGTTTCCTTTTCATGTTTAACGCACTGTGACAAAAAACACTGTTTAAAAATGCAGTAGCACACAGGAAACTCTGTGCAAACTAAAAGAATATGTAGCAGCTTTTGCATGAGTAGACATGTTTTGTTTGGGTCAATCTTTAATGCAGCAGATGGGGAAGAAATTATTAGTTGCAGTTACATGTCACCTGAACACACACCTGAATTGTGTGCGTGTGTGCCTGCCTTTGTGTGTGTATCTGTCTCAGTCAGCAGCTGTTAATGAAGACTGTGTTAAGTGAAAGAGTGCTGAGAGGAAGCACTTAATGTAACCTAATACAGCCTGAGGCCAAGTTGTTTTGTGTGTTTGTGGTCTCGCAGCCTTGCTTGTACTTGAATGGGAAAGAGAATGCTTTTCCAGAGATGCTCCACCTTAATGCAAAGAAGCGGATGAGATTGCTATCACATAACATGTTACATCAGTACCAGATTGCCATCACTGTTATCAAATGATCATTTCACTACCAAAAATGTGATTAAATCAAACGACCAGAAACGACAATGCACTATTCTGCTGTTTTTAGCATATAGTTTCAAGTTAAAATAATTTCCTAAACCAACTTCACAGTCATTACTTACACATCATTAAATATCATATTTAACAGGACTTGTTGATCAAATAAAAATTATAGATCAGTAATATAATGCAGATTTGTTTTGATTCAGTGGCAAAGCTCATAACCTTTGCACTGGCAGACCTTTAGCTCTATGTTTCCAAAGTTTTTAGTAAACAGATGCTGAAATGTGAGCAAACTACTCTCTGTGCATTGTACACATTGTGAAATGAATATTGATTGATACATTGACAGACAGCAACACTGTGTATGTGTGTCCTTATGCTAAATTAACATGGGTGGGTGCTTAGGTTCTTTATGTTTACACATAAAAGAAACAGATACTCCTTATAAGCTATTCTTCCCTGAATGCCAAGCCATATTGTGAAATGATAATGACACTGACGACATTCCTGTTTTGCTAAGTTGTATCCTCATTCATTGTCAAATCATGTAATGACTTGTGAAATTTTGTGAATGCATACTAACAGATTAGACTAAAGTCTGACTAAATAAATTTTATACTATACCGCTCTGCTTGTGACTGTTGTTGATTGACACATTACTGTATGTCTGTATGCACTCTGTAGGCCTGCCATTGATTAATAAAACACATAACTTTATTTTCTATAAAGCAACAGCTTTTAGCCCATTTCTAGAGATGGGTTAAAGTCCTGATTATAGTCCTCATTGTAAGTTGGTACAGTCATATCTCTAGATTATCTTCCAGTATGTACTGCTGTCTTTAATGATTGATCAAAATGTCAATATGCATCCACTTTGCAGCCCAAGTGCAGGCAGTCCCCCTTTTTAAATAACAATCTGTAAATGGGTCTCCTAACATTTTGGGGATGATCTTTTAGGAATGGTGACTCCATTTTAATAGTTTTCCAGACCTGTTAAATTTAAAAGGTAAGATGACTACACGTATAGGTAAAAAAACTGGATGGCTTTCAAATGTTTGATGGTTTTTGGCTCTACTGAAGACAGATGTGTCATGGACATTAAACATGCTTATTTTTTTTGCGTTTTACTGAACCCTCACAGCTTTTGACCTACTTTGAAGACCCAATATGATCTTCTTTTCTACTGAAAAACTACACTTTGCTCTCTATTTGTCAGTAGGTGAGTTTCAATTCAGGTTAATCTTTTCTTCTTGACTTTGTCACTGTGGTCAGGACAGTTTGATTACATGCCCTTACATTTACAGGAGAGAACTGAGAGTCTGTATCAAAAGATATACACTTTCAAATGTAGAATTAGATATTTATTTAAATGTTGGCTTATCCAAATAAACTGATAAATGGACCAATTACAGCACTTGATGTGTAATATTGCTTAAAATGCCCACGACTGTCAAGCCTGTCAGGTTTAATTACAACATTTTTCTAAATATTTTATGCTGTAGGTCTCCTGAGCCTGCCACTGCTTACAGGTCAGTAAGTTCTTAATCATGTTCTACTAAAACATTTCTCTTACTGACTTCATGAAGATGCAGCCTACAGCAATTGTGCTTCCAATTCTTACTTTCAGAATGTGATAAAATTCGGCTGGTTGGGCCTTCACGTTGCTCTGGTAGAGTGGAGGTCAACCACCGAGACAGCTGGGGAACTGTGTGTGATGATCAATGGAGCATTGTCAATGCTGGTGTGGTGTGTAGAGAGTTAAACTGCGGGACAGTTCTCGAGGCCAAAAAAAGTGCCTTCTTTGGGCAGGGAAAGGATGAAATCTGGCTGGATGATGTGCAGTGTACTGGTAATGAGGCTTCCATCCTTAAGTGCCAGCACAGACCACTTGGGCAAAATAACTGTGGCCACGGTGAAGATGCTGGAGTTGTTTGTTCAGGTAAGACTGAGTTCAATTATTTATTTCAGTTCTGTTTACTTTTGCAGAATTTAGCACAGAAATTGAACACAGAGGCAAATTGTCATCTTTATGTCCAATTTTCATTTAAAAACACTATTTAACATGTTTTCAAGTGAGCTATAATGATTCTGCTAGCTAGATTTTGTCACATTTGCACAGAGCCAGGCTAGTTGCTTGTTTGCTAAGCTAAGGTAAATGGATGCTGGCAGAGGCCTTCCACAGGCTTATAAGAGTGACATGGATTTTATGAACTTTGCTTTAATATTAATTAGCCTGATATCACAGAGTTAGTTGGTAAAAATTACACTACAAGTCTCTTCCCTAATTTATTTAACAACCCTCCCTAAAATGTGGAACTGTTGAGAGAGAAATTGGGAAATGCATCTGGGGAGAAAATCAGCTAACCTAGCACTTATATTAGTAATTAATCATTGCATAATGTTTTTAAAAAAGCACAGTTTTGACAGTTCACAATGTGTCGCATATTTTAAGCTACGTGTTGTGGCAATGATGTTGTAGGAGAAGCACAACAGCAAGATCAGAATGTGACTGCCTGCAGCAAATGTAAAGGGCAAAGGGCATGAGCTACACAAACAAGAAAGCATTTATCACATTACCTAATTTTGGTCCTGCCATACTTCCACTTCATGTCATGTTCATTCTTCTCATTAAACAAAACTAAAGCGGCAGCAACTGGTATACTATACAGGTTGATGCCTTGATGGAAGTCTTTAGGAATTCGTACAATGGTGAAAAGTAAACCAAATGAGATATCCTGATTGGTTGATTTCCAAATATTATTTATACTATATTTCCCATAATTCTACCCAATCATGTCTTTAGTAAGATGTCATATATAGTATGTAGGAGCTATTTCATTGTCTATTTTTCCTAATTATTACCATATATGTTTGATTACTCTACAAACACATATTTAATTTACATGAATTTTGTATGTTTCTTTTATTCCTTATTGTTAATTTTCTTTTATTAAAATGAATTATTTAAGTTTACTTGACAAGCTATTTAGACAGTACTGTGGGCATCTATTTGCAAGCTGGAAAGAAATGTAAACAATTTTATTGACATATCTATTTGCAGAACATGTGAGGGTGGTCGATGGAAGCAATCGGTGTAATGGCAGAGTGGAAATCTTCTATAATAACCAATGGAAACGAGCATGTAGCAGTGACTGGGGCAAGCAAGAAGCGGATGTGTTGTGTGAAGAGATCAACTGCGGCACTCCAGCAGATCAGGCTGTGACACCTGATTATGGAGAAGCACGTGACCTGCTTGGAGTAAAAACCACCTGTTTTGGAAACGAGACCTCTCTTTCACAGTGCAAATTTCAAGAACTTAATGAGAGTTGTGTTGATGCTACTGTCTTATGTACAAGTAAGTAATCCATGTGTTCAGACCACACAACTTCTGTAATTTTGTGGTGAAACTGCAATAGCTTCTGAATAAACATACTTTTGACTTCTTCTTTTAAACCTGACAGACAGTAAACCAATTCGTTTAATGAATGGGACTAATCAGTGCTCTGGTCGAGTGGAAGTCTACCATGATGGACAGTGGGGAACAGTTTGTGATGACAGATGGGGGATGCAGGAAGCAGCTGTTGCATGTCGACAGATGAACTGTGGTAATGCACTTGCAGTCAAGTACAAAGCCTTCTTTGGCAGAGGTCAGGAACAGGTTTGGCTGGATGATATTGACTGTACTGGTCATGAGAAGTCTCTTACTGACTGCCCACACAGAGGTCTTGGAGAACATGACTGTGACCACAGTGAAGATGCTGGTGTTATATGCTCAGGTACCACTGCGTTTGTTGCTCAAAAATGTCACAGTTTGTCAAGTACTTGACTGAAATTAGACTGGACAAAAAACAGCTTACTCCCCAGTTTTACATGGCAGAGCTGAAAATACCACACTTACCTGTTTTATGTGCTTACTTTACAGGGACTGTCAGACTGGTTAATGGAACCGACCAATGCTCAGGCAGATTGGAGGTCTTCCATAATGGCCAATGGGGGAAAATCTGTACAAATAACTGGGGTGTTAAAGAGGCCACATTGGTGTGTAAGGAACTCAGTTGTGGAGCTCCAAAAAAAACCCCAGAAAGCTTCAGTTACGGTGAAAGTGGGCTGAGAAGCTTTATTAGCACATGCTCTGGAAATGTGAGCTCTATCAGCCAGTGCACACTTCAAGAACACAGTGGAACATGTGAGGGTGTTTCTGTTTCATGTGCAGGTAAGATAAAGATAAAAAAAGATAAAATATGAAAACTGTTCAGCTAGACTGGCATAGAACACAAGGTCATTAAATAAAAAAGTCCTATATTACAGATCAATCAATCCAATGACAAACGCTAGCATGTTTAAAAAACAAGGCTATGCATATATATTTTTTTAAATTTTCAAATTAAAAAATCACCAGACCTGTCTTAATGTCCCCTGATATTGATTATGTGTAAGGCAAAAAAGGTAGAAAAGTACACTATATTGCCAAAAGTGTTCACTCATCCGATTATTTTGCATATGACTTGCATATGAACTTAAGTGACGCCCCATTCCTAATCCATAGGGTTTAATATGACGTTTGTCCACCCTTTGCAGCTATAACGGCTTCAATTCTTCTGGGAAGGCTGTCCACAAGGTTTAGGAGTGTGTTTATGGGAATATTTGACAATTTTTCCAGAAGCGCATTTGTGAGGTCACACACTGATGTTGGACGAGAAGGCCTGGCTCTCAGAGGAAGCAGATCAGAAGCGAGATTATGGGGGGTAAAGAAACAGGAGCAGGTCCAAAACTGAGAGTCTTCGGGAGGGAAACAGGCAGACAAGTAGGTTTGAGGGAAAAACTCACAGTCAGGCTAGGGCAGGGTTCAGAGATGGTCTGGATCTGTATCAAAAGATCAGTTTCAGGTATAACACAGATACTGTTGTCACAGATTGTTGGAAAGACTATCTGGCGGGGGAAAGAGACAAACGGACCTGCTTATAAAGGGAAGGAGAAAACAAGTGTGAGTAATTTGGGTAATCAATAGGGTAATGAGCAGGCAGGAGGGAAACCAGGAAGCAGACCAAATATGGGAAGGAGGGACAGACAGGCAGGAGGAGCAGAGACCGTGAGAGTAAATA
>OMLM01004877.1:6389-48790 GCA_900302695.1 Helostoma temminkii
ACCAGTAGGAACAATATAATTAGGACTGTCAACATTTACGCGTTAACACATGCGATTAATCCAAATATTTTAATGCATTAATATTTTTTAATGGAAATTAATCGAGCGCTCCCAGCAATGGTAGCTGCCAACGTTTATTGCACACAATAACAACACCAACAACAACCCAGGTGGGGGTAGGTGCCTTTTCACACCAGCTTCCCTCACCCCCAGTGCCCGTACAATTACCATATCCACAATGCAGCATGTCTCAAACAACCAATCAGAATCAAGTACTCAGGCAGAACAAGTAACACAAGAACACGAACAGTCTCTGTATCCCATGATGCAATGCAGCCGCTACTAGCCGGGTCGCTACAATATGATGGAAAAAGACACAACGCCTGGCCTGCTGAATGGCAAGTTTCATTATAAAAAGCTTCCAGATGGAAGATGGTATTTGGCTACACCTGCCTCAACAGTACCATGTGAGAGACTGTTCTCTTTGGTAAGCCACATAAAGCAGAAGAAGAGGTCAGCTCTGTCGTCTGCAAATGTTAATAAGCTAGTCTGTCTGAACAACTGGCTGAAGGAAGAGTAGACTGTATGATTGGTTGGCAGAAGTAATGTAGCACAGATGCACACTATAGAGGCTGTTCATTTTGTTTCTTTACAGACATTTCATTTCTAAAATAGGTCTATAATATAAATGTTAATTGTTGAAATAATAAAAAATAGTTTGTTATACATTTCTTTATTTCAGATCAAGAATTTAAAGACTGATCATTTTGTCTCTTTACAGACATTTAATTTTCAAAATAGGATTATTATAGAAATGTTAATTGTTGACATAATAAAACTGGAGGATCCGTTTCCTTAAATTAGTTTGTTACGCATTTCTTTATTTCAACACATTTACAGGTAAATCCTAGTATTTTAAATTATCAAGATTAATCGTGATTAATTCTATTACATTTTTTTAATCGATTGACAGCACTAAATATAATATAATAATAATAGTAGTGTAATAATATATAGTAAAATGTAAGACTTCAAAGTAATGTTAGCACACCAATTCTGAGAGTGTTCAATGAGCAGAGTGCCAGTGTGTCCTTGTAACTCACAAGTACATGAAAGGCAGAGTGGGTCAGATTGTGAATCAAACATGTAATGCTCAGTACTTTCTGAAGGGACAAAAAAGCATTACCATGTGGAATGCATTTGACTTTCTTTTCTATCAAAGAATGCAAACATCTGAGGGCAGAAACATCCACTCTGTCTTCTCTATGCACTTCCACCCACACATAAAGTGTATCCTTACTTTGCCAATGAGGTGTCTATTGAAAGGAAGCTTCTATTACAAATTGTTCTATTAAGTGTCCTTAGAGGAGGATTTTTAAGTAGCCTTACAGTAATGATGGCTCACACCTTCTCTATCAGCTCTCTCTTGCACTTTTTCTCCCTTCTCTGTCTTTTTCTTTGCTCTAGCCGACCCTGAGTGCACTAAAAGACACTTGTCGCCTCGTGCCTTTTCCACGACAGAGAAAAGACGATGACTTCCCTCTCATTTTCTACCCCATTATGAATATCTTAGGCACTTTTAAAAGGGGGCCTTCAGAATTTAGCAGGGTAGTTTTGTATTCAGACAGGCCAGTTTGTGGTAGGAATGAATGCAGATCAGCGCTTTTATTTGAGAATGTTTGATACATCCAAAATCCCTCGTAGAAATGATTATGGATTCTAGGAGAATCTTGGGCCCTGTTTGAATAGGACAAGCTGTAGGCTGATTTTGCTGCTAAGAAGAACAGAGGAGATCAGCCTTCATTGTCAGGCCTGACAAGATTAAGCCGACTCAAAAAGCTGATCAAACCAAGCAAGATTTTGCATGGAGAGGCGAGAAGTGGTGGCATAGGTGGCTGCTCAGAGGTGTAAACAGAGTTCTGACATTGACAGGGACACTTCATCTCTCCCTGAAGGGCCAGACAGAGGCCATTACCCTACACACCCCGACTCCCTCCCCTGCAGCACCACAACCACCTTGTGAGGAGACACAATGACCATGAAATTCTTATCTCCCTCACTTCAGGACTAGCAGATATTGCTACACAGAGGTATGGCTACAGTAAAATAAGTAGCACTCAGGTTTATCTGTCTGCAAAGAGATGACTCAACTGCTCCTGTTTCATTTTCTACAAAAGTGATCATTATCTTTAACCTCATTATTCTGGTGGGCTTACTGTATATGTGTGTTTCATGATAAATTTCCCTCGCCTCAGTTGCAGAAGTTTTTTTTTTCTGTTCTGTTAATAACTGTCGCCTGGAAATGAATGTGGTTATTAAAGGAACAGCTGTACAGAATGGTACAAACATAAATAGGAATTTCTGCTGGAGCAGACAACCCATTTAGTAGCATAACAGATAAATATATCTCATTTTAAATGTCACTTCAGGAGCCCCTCACCCATCTTCACTTATTCTGTTTTATGTGTGGTCTCTTATGACCGACCATGCTAGTTGATTGTAACATTAGAGCTGCCTACTCAGCAGTCAAAAGTATTACAGCCTCCAGTACTATAACAGCCATGTGTCTTCCTCTCGACATTTTCATCTCCTATGCAAATACAGACCCAATGGAGCCAGTAATCATTCATCAGGAAACTGTCTCCAAATGGTAACTGCTTCTGTCCTGCTCATTCATTATTCATCATCATGGACGGGTCAGGCGGCAAGAGGCTCCACTAGTACCACATACACAGTTAGCCTCATTCCACTGTTTATCTCCCCTACTGGAGTATTGAAATAAGGGAAAAGTCCAATGTTCACTTACTTAATTCTCAGAGTGTCAAAAATTAGGCTGTGTAGCGTGGTTCACTTCTCCACCCCTGGTATTGATAAAACACCTTGCTCGCCGCAGATACTCCTGTTCATTACTGTGTTTAATGAGAAACTTCTGCACACACTGCACAAAACACACACTGAGTGCACATTTCACAAATAAGAGGGAAATGTGTTTAGGAGAAGCTGGAGGCAGACTTTCATCACAAATGTGACAGGCGGTATGACATGTAAGAAGCACCTTCATAAACAGGCCAATAAACAAACACCTCAGTGGAAACTCTTTCAAATAGTCTCTCTTCTGCTATCGTGTACAGTGTTTAATTCAAATTACACTGAAACAGTGAAAACATCAAACCAAGATGTTAACCTAGCAAAGGAAGAAAAATGAGCTTCTATGGCTGCAGCAGCACCGTGCTACTGTGTCTTTCTGGTGTCTCGTCTTCATCCCTGCAGGAATTTTCTGTCTGTGTATTAATAACCACTTCAAAGTGAAGACACTCCCCCGAATGTGTTGTGTTTGCATTTAGAGGTCTATCTTCGGCTGTTGTGATCCCCCCACAGCAGATGACATGTCAACATACCAAAAGGAAAATGCACGCCAACCTGCTGGCTGTATTCTGTCACCGTCTAAGTCAACTGTCTGGGTTTTAGTTTGATTTGTTTTCAAGCAGGAGCCCGTACATGTGATGGATGATTTCCATGTGTAGTATATTCATCGAGGCTGTTGAGTGGGGTTACTTGTACTTGTCACCATTAAAATTTGCAGAAAAGACATGTTTGTATAATGCCATGCAACTATAGATTGGCTTTTAAAATAGCTTTTCTAATCGAATGCATCCCCGAATATGGCATGCTTTCAGTTGTCAAGTTAGCTGATAAGCTAAATTTGTGGTACTTTAGCCCTGTGATGACAACTTCAGTAGGGGATGTTAGGAATTTTAGTTTTCAGCTGTTAGGGTTTTGTGAAGTTTATATAAGGAGCATGGGTACATCCCCTCTAGTCTGTCATCATACTTAAGTGGAGCATTGTCTAGGCCCTGTAGCTCTCCCAGATAAAACTGCCAGTGGTGCAATTTCCCCAAGACCCCTCAGGGCCCATAATTCTCTTTGTAGGTTGTCTGACAATTTGCTAAGCAGTTGAGTCAGGGACACAGGAAGAGTGAGAAGTGCTGCAGTTTACAGGCTTTTCACTGAAAACAAGGTTCTGCAGTCAATTCGGCAAGGTTATTGAACCATTTAACTTCCAAATTCCACATATAGTAGTCTAAATGTAGAATATCAAACTGTCATTCCCGGCTTTGAGAAGCACCCAGCATTGCACAGACATGCAAACACATGGGAAGTTTATAAATTCAAATAACACAACATGGCTGTTCTTTCAGGGATCAAATATTTGTTTAGCAGTAATTATCAAAAGAAAAGAAAATACGCAATATGAGCCCGAGGAACCAGAAGGCAAAAGATGGAAAGGATTTTTAAGTCCCACTCTATCAAACATTGGTGCTTTCTGGGCAACCCAGATTTAGTGCACCACATGCATTAATCACCCTGCCAAGTGTAAAAACTCCAACAACAGAGGTTGTTGGTTTTAAACTAGAATGACATACATTCAGCACGCATGAGGTGCTCCAACTGATACTACTGTACGTAATGATGCTCAGTATCCCTCTCCACTTGTCATGTTGCAGAGATGATTATGAGAGACTTTTTTCCAGGGCGATTCTTATCAAGCCATCTGTAATGCTGTAAAACCATCACTATGTCGTTCACAAGGACACGGGTTTCACTGGAAAGTCAAATTTATGCAAAAATCTGTTGTGCCGGCTGGAAAGAACTTTATATTTTTGGTGACTTGTGTGCATGTATGTGACAGCGAGAGAGGAACAGAAAGAGAAAGTCACGAAATCTTTTTTTGTATCGGTACAGTTAACCATGGATGTAAAATCATATTTCCAATCTTTTTCACACTTTTCCCCTCACAGTAAACCGTCCACAATCAACCTGTAATTGATTGTAAGAATGAAATTGCCTGTTACAATCTGGGATGGAATTGCCTGAGGGATGGTATGAGGAAACTAAATAACAAATGAGAGGACAGGATGAAAGACACTGCTTTAATTCGCCATAACTGATTTGATAATAAAACTCGAAACCATTTCACAGTATAGCCAATTATGTCTTCAGTGAGTTCTACCATCAAGGATGTTGGAGTCGGATTCCTCACAATCAACTCTGTGGCATATTCAAAATCAGTGTACTGTCTTTCACTGTGATGTATATTAGAGGTAGGTTGACATATGCAGTTATGTGCAAAATACACATAAAAATGTTTTAAAGCTCTCACCATTCTGAAAACTTATTTTTCACTGTGAGTTCTCTTGACTCATTTTGCAATGCAAAATACACAAGAGGGCTCCAAGGTGACATGAAGAATGAGTCAATTCTTCATTTGGAGGAAGTTATTAATTAGGATGTCAAATTCATGGAGCATCCTTGCCTTCATTTTTCTTCTTAATTGGGGAATAATTTGGAATTTGGAGAGGCGGCAGATCACGTAATGAAGATTGACACCTGTTATTTCTCTATTTCTCCCTGTCCTCACCACCCACCACTGACTGCGATTAACAGCCGTACCCTTCTGTAAGGTTACAAACACATACATCCTCAGAGCTCACTGCGCAGTCAGAAGAGTCATGTCCCTATAGACGGCAAGGACTGGTGGGCTGCTGGGCGCCACCCTTCGGGGCAGACCTGGATGACAGAACAAGACTGCTCTCTGACTTGATTGCTCATGTCCCATGTAACAGCTGTCTTGCCCAGAGTGATGACTTCATTTCAGCCACACCTATCCCCTGGAAGGCTTCTCAATGCCATTTTCCCACTGACATTAATATCATCTTAACATGTGTCGAAAGGTCAAATGCATGTGTTTTCACCTTTCACAGTGGCTATGATCTACCCACCTCAAATTAAAGCTGCTGCCTGGGTGTGGAAGGGAGATTAATTGCAGTTGGTTGTGCTTAATCTCACATCCTCAAAGTGTGTCTATATGAGATTAGTTTGCACTAAGCCAGTAAGTGCTTGGTGCACACACAGCCAGTAACATGTCTAAGTGCATGCAAACATATGTAAAACATAAAACACACACCTACAGTATGTGGGTGCTTGGCCAAACATACACAGCATAAACCTGGACAAATGCAGATGTGAACAATGGCTACTCACAGTTACAGTAAGCACAGACGCAGCTGCTAAACCAACCACAAAATGTCAGTCTTCAATCCAGAGTAATTCAAAACACAGAGACCCATGCTGTGTTGTCACAGGACAGAGAATCTTAATCAAACCTGAGCTCTGTCAGTCCACTGCTCACCTTTTTTTTTCCCACACAAAGCAAATTAAATATGTGTGTGGGTGTGTGTACTGGTCAGAAACAAGAGCTACTGCCCCATCAAAAGCAATACTAAATAATTATTGTTTGTGTGTAGCAGATTGGGCAGCTTGAAAGGGTTAGGCATGAGTGGATTAAAACGCCGGCGCACATCCGTTTCCATACTCTAATCCTCTTAGTGCCCTCTCCTAATACGTTTTTATATCTTTCCTATCTCTCACTGAGGTGAAATATCAGATTAGTTGCCAGCTTTGACTATATCTTATTACAACCTTATCTAACACTGAGGGGTTGTGAGCTTCCAGTTAGGTGGGGACAGACACTGTGCTGAGCACTGACCTCACTGGCTTTTGTTTCAGAAATGCAGAATTAAGATTTGAGTGTTGTTCTGGTCATTGAAATTACTCTCTAAAATAGATTATTTGTCCATCATCCCCTAATTTGCTGATGTACACTTCCACGCTCCTTTGTTTATATTGTAATGACATAAATTACTTCCCTGATGTGGCAGTTTGACAAGATTTACTGGGGAATAGAAACTGGTGAAACCAGGGGAAAGTGAATCCAAGCCTGTGGTGTCCACAGTGAGAAAAGTCCTCTCTGTGCTGCCTCATCTGCTGACCTGATATTTATTGACTGTGACATGTGTAAACCCATTGCAAACACACACACACACACATACAACCCATGTAGTATTCCCCTCCCAGTGCAAATATTGTAAACAAATGGTCTATCAACTTGAGGCCTAATTGAATTTATACACTGCCACCAGCTGAACTAGATCTCATGCTGCTAAATCAATCATTTTCTTGCAAAAGTTAATGAAACATATGAGAACACAGCAGTTAAATCAATGAATATGTTCTCTTGGATGAGTCTGCGACAAAATAGACATTGTCCATATTACACAGCTGTGTAGACAGAAAGATTAACAGTATTTCTGTGGAAAGTATATGCAAAGGGGAAGGGAAATAGGACATATACCAGGGGTCTCTAAAGAGGGGCTAAAACTTCACCTGGGCTTTTCCTTCTGCCCCCACCTGAGGTAGCAGCTGAGGCTGGTCTGTGTTTGGTGTATAGTTTGATAGGCTGTCTTTTAACTAGTGTATTGTACAAACATTCAATCTTTAATTTGTAGTTGAATTTAAATATATGCTACTTTGGGTAAGAGACTAAAACTTGAGATAACATATCAACCAAGAAATAAGGTATGATGAACAAAACTAATCTTATCAAGTAGTCATTTTTGTTGTTTTACCTGCACTCTATTAATCTATATTCCATAATTTGCATATTCCAATCATGTAAGTAAGAGAGAATATATATTTTTGATATCTTTGCAATGTTTCCTTTGTATTTATTCATTTCTGTTTTTAATGTTGCAAAGACAAATGTCTAGAACAACTAATCATTGTTTTTCCCACATTTAGCTTTAGATTTTAGTGTATTTTTACATTGTTTGGCACAAATGTTTTTTTTTTTTGTGGAGATGTTGGCTGTTACTGAGTGGGGCTAAATAGACCAGTCACACTGAACACATGCTCTACAGTGTGGTTTGTGGTTTTCTGTTTAAATTGTGATAGCATGGAGCAGTCTCATTCAAATTTCATGTGTTGTGTTTGTTCATTAATTTGTTTGGTATTTTCTTTAATATGCATAACTACAAGCTTTCCTCTTTCTAGTAGAACCCTGCATTATTTTATTAACAATGAAGTTGTTTATTGTTGTTTAAATCCTTTTTGTTGTTACATTTACTTTGCTGTTTTTCAATTACAAAAATAAAACTTCTTATTTTAATGCATTATAAAGAAATCTGTTGTTTTTGGCATAGTTTAGTCTCTTGTTCCAGTTCAGTTTGGATCTTGTGTAAAGTAGTACTCAGGATGGTCATGTATTATAAACTTAGTGGATGATAAATTAACTACAAAAAGTTGGCAATGAGTTTTAAACACGAGGGCCAGCAATACAACTTGTGCAATGGCATAAAACAATTTTCCATTTACAATAAAATTTATCAGGTCCACCTGGGACAATACTTTATCAAGTCACCCTCAAGACAAAAACATATTAGAATCTGCAAACCAAACTCTTTGCTGACACATTGTTGGTGTTTTTATTTTTTCCCAGTAATAACAGCAGACGTAACCCACTGCCTTCCGGTTTCATCAGGACCCTCTGCAGAAAGGGTAAAAGATGGTAAAATATCTCATTATTGCAGATTTGGATCCTTTGAGTCTGTTGCAACATTTATTTCATTCATCTCATGTTTGGAAAATGTTAAAAGAAAACATCTTCTGAGCGCGTACAGATGTTGCCATATTTTTCAAAGATGGTTGCTCAGTTTTCTCACCTTTTAGTGACACCAAATAAAAAAAGGAAGTAAGTCATAGCGATTGTTGATATTGAATCACACAGTAGTTAGTTGATAATTAACAAGTGGCACTACATATAAACAAAGTTTGTATCTGTAAACAGTGTAGCTCCTACATTAACTGAATCGCTTGTAATTGTGTTAATACTGGACTGAACTGCCGATGATGTTGCTTTCTAGGAATTGAGAGATGTTTCAAATGACATTTTTCACATTGCTCACCCTCATAACTGGGAGGCTGATGTGGCTGTTTTTTCCCTAACGGGTTCTCAGATGTAATGCAGAAACCAATGTGTACTACAATGTCAAGAACTAGTAGCTGTAAGTGCCGTTCACAAATGTTAATTTTTCTGCTTCTCTGCTGCTAATGCACAGCTTTACTTTTATTTTTTTATTAACAGAGGTGTTAATTTAGCTTTTGTTTGCTTTCACTTTAGTTTTTTTTCCATTATATATTTTCACACTGGTTTAACATCTACTGAATGCATACTTCTACCACCATACTGGCCAACTAACAAAGCACTGAGTCACCTTTTCACACTGACATAATGCCAAACAATGCACCTTTGACTTATACATTCTGCCTGCAGTGCTCATATACTGTGCCTGCAATGCAGTGCACTTTAATATCAGCATAAAGAAGGCACCAGTTAAAGCTCAGCATTATTATAGTGAAAGTCCTACTTTATCCACCTTAAGATGATCCAGCTTTCGCTTTCCTGTGCAGCCCAGATATTGGTCAAGAGCCAAGGAGAGAATAAGTATGTCTTCATTAAACAGTGTTATGTCTTCCAAGGGCCACAATGTCATGCTCACAAACAGGGTGGGGTTGTTCCAACTTTTGCGACCACTGCGGGAGCAGCAGAGGAGGACCTGGGCTGTAGCACAGACAGCAGTATAAACACATATTGATGAGGAAATTTAACAGTGTAGCTGCAGGAGAGGCTGGAAGAAGCTGTGCCTTGCCTCTCTGTTATTTGACTGGATGTAATAAAGTGGGTAGTGGTTAGGAAAGTGGTTCTTGTGTTGCAGAGTACATAATCTAAAGGAACACTATAGTTTTTGCTACTAGTAGCGTAATGTAGGAATGTTGTATACGTTTTTTTTGCGCACATTCTTACTAATAGACAGTTGCCTTTCTAAATGCAAAATGTATGTAATAATGTATCAAAGGCAAGGAAGAGTTCGGTCTGGTAATCAGTGATGTAAACAAGTAATTATGTTAAATATATGAAAAAATACTTAAGAAGAAGAAAGTTAAATTTAACATGATTGTTAGACAACAGGCATTTACAGTGAGGTAACACTGAATGTTTCCAAATCTGTCCATTTGACTCCTCTGGACCACTTGAAATATCATATTTCGCAAATTCACATTTACAAGTCAGTGCTCACAAGTCTACCTGCAGCACTGCCATTCTGAGTTCACCTCCACAATCCATTCATCCCGTGCTACATGTTGGAAATTAGCCAGCACCCCAGGGAGCAAAAAGAAAACTCTTTTCCATGTCCTCCCTAAGAACCGCTGACATCATCTGCATCTCTTGACGTGTGTAGCTCTCACAGATCCAAATACATAGTTGGTTAAAACACATGAATGAAAGGCAACGACCCAGGTGGAATACTAATAGCAAGGCTTTACAACCAAATCATGAAGCAGTTTCCAAGGAAGCAGAGCACTTGAGTGTGGACATCTCTCTTACTATCTGTTCCTTTCTTTCTCTCTCTCTCTCTCTCTGTGGCTGCAGCATGAGGCTAGCTATGTGGAAATTACCCATGAATGAAACCACTGTTGACACAAAGAGAATTATTTTTTTGCCCTTGCTCCACTGTACAGGCAGTGGATTATGAAATCCTGTGATCCATCCTGAGTCCTCAGGCCTCGGTAAACATTAGCTGACACATGGAGGAAAGGAATCCCCATAGCGTCAGGGCCAGATTGCCTCCTGCCAAAATAAGCTGCACCACCCCACTACATAGATAATAAAGCCAGGAGGTGCCAGAAAGAGCAGTTATCTTAAATATTCATGTATTAAGGACCTCAGCATGAGTTTATACTGATTAAAAGAGAAAACTGAAGAAATCTGTCATACCGAAATAGACGTGGAAACTAACCTGTATGTAAACCTAAATTAAACCAGACTCTTTTCTGAACAAATTGAACTGTGGTTGCAATCAGTGTTATTGTGAAACTGTTCACTGCTGAAGGACAGCATGAATATTGGGACCATACTCAGAGTGGCACACTGGCTTGTGCAACCTCAGTGGCTGGGGTTTTGTGGGGGTTCAGTGTCTTGTCCCGGGACACTTCGACATATGGTCAGGAGGAGCCGAGTCGCGAACCACCTACCATAAGGTCAATGGGCAACCACTGCTCCAGTGCTGCCCCCTACATGGAGCTTTGGCAAAAGTTCAATTAGGAAGATCTTTCACACTGTTGGGATTCCCTGCTAAAGCTACTTCATCATTTCCGCCTTCCCACGCTTTCATAACTCTTTTCATTTAATTTGTCATCACCATCTATAACCAACAACCTTTCTTCCTGCCTTTCTCAAGCCAATCAGCTCATCCAGTCATTCTTTAAATATCACCTTGTTCTGTCATTCTGCCTTTCAAACCTACAATCTTCCATCTTCTTCTCCTGGCTGATTCCACCAGCATCTAAACCCCAGGGGTCCCTTTTTACCTATCCTTGCTGACCTAAGAGTAGCAAGACTGCTCCATGATCAAGGTCTAACCACCAAATGTTCTTTGTTTTCTTTATACCACTCAATTGATCTCTCCTAATTGAAATCATCATTGCTTGAATAAAGACTCAAAAATGTTTGACAATGTATAAAAGAACTAAAAGGTTATATCCATTTCATAGATGAACTAATCTGTTTCAAGTAAATGATCTGGCACCTTGTTTGTGTATGCACATGAAACGCAAATATGATTTTTAAAACTATCTTTAGCTGTGGAAAACCAAAAAATGCAGCACCAATGCAGCATATGGTTACACTACAAAGGAATCATACTATACCATCTGTGGTTGTTGGGTCAAGGCACTATTAATCCTCAGGTTTTATGAATTATAATACCATAACACATTGTTCAGTTTAGTTAATATCACATAACAAAAGAGCATTGACTTAAGTATATTTATTACGAATTCAGTATAATAAACCATGATCTTGGCTTTACATTCAACATGGGAGATGCTGCGGATTTTACTTTCCGATATAGTATGTCATGCTTTTACAATGCATTTCCTGCTTTGCTAATTCATCCAACACTTAGCTACAGCCCAGTATTTCCTGTGCGAATGGTGCAACTGTTACCATCTGCTCTCATGGAGGCTGCCCTCATGAAGCTGTGAGTCACTTGACATGCTAAAGTATGCTGTCAGCAGTTTCAAAAAAAAATATTGCCGTATTGAATTTATGGTTAAAACGCATTGATTAAAATGAACCTTGTGCACCTTTAAAGACCCTATGTTTACTGCGTTGCAGCTTCAAAATGTGTCAAATTGTTACCAGACTTAGCACCCAGAGGAAGTGTAGAAAGGATCAGAAGACAAACCAGACTCAATTCTCGGGCGTGGGCTTGGGAAAGATTACAACCTCAGATGCATTTAATGTTAAATGTCAAGTACCTTGAACTCTCTGTGGATCAAAAATCAGTGTGTGATACAAAAATACAATCTGCTTTGCCCACACTCTGTACCAGATGCACAATTAGTATGTACTAAACAGCATGATATGCCTTCCTTTTATGTGCCGTTTCCTTAATCCCACATTGCACAGATGGATATGAGTCTCCCAAGGAAATCAATCCTCCTGTATGCCTGCGTTTTCTCTTGCTCAGACATCTGCAAAGGGAACTGCCACCGTACTGTAGCACCTTATACCACCTTTAACGCCAAAGGCTTTGAAGACAGCTAATTTCCATACTAATTTCTTTCTTTTCTCCCTCACTGTAATTCCGACCAGGCATGAGGTGAGAAGACATGTCGCTTGATATAATGGCGGAAGACTAATTGCATTCTGGGATACATGCCTGGAATTCAGAATGTTTAACAAGAAAGCATGTTTTGCAAGCAGACCACATACAACATCGGGACAATTAATAACCATCCTTCAGGGGAGAAAATTTGGACTGTCCAGTCTCCCAGAGGACTGCACTGCTGCCTTTATTGATATCTGTGGCCAGATTGAGACAGGCCTGCCATCCCCAGGCAGTGTGACTCCACTGGGGCTCCACTGTGACTGGACTGTTATGAGGCCAACTTAGTCAGCCTGCTCCAATCATAGGAACACAAACAAGCCCCTAACCACACTGAATGCTAAGCCAGATCAGTCTCGGGGGTGGTTTGTCAGGTTTTTGCAGGGATAACATAGCATGAGATTATTTTTTTCTCTGTGTGTGTGTCTCTCTCTCTCACTCACTCTCACACTCACTCTCCCTCTATTTCTATCTCTGTGACTGTTATTTTGAATTCACATCTCTCTGAAGAGGAGAATGCCTTTTTGACACATCCTGACACACACACACACACACACACACACACTCACATCCATGCATAGTGGCATAGACACAAATGTGCCTGTGAGCTTACACCCACACACACTCTCACCTCCTATCTCTCATCGACACAAGCGGGCAACGTGTTCGAAGTCGCCATTTATATGGTTCAGATGTGGTTCACCGGTGAAATTAAGATGAGGTGTTGACAAGCTAATGTTGAAATAGCCAGAGCCACTAATTTGTGACCAGCCTTATGGAGCCTGTGCCATCAAATGTTCCTGGAGCCCAGTGTTAAGGTGATGAAGTGTAACATTTAAACTGGCATGATCATAGGGCAAAGTCCTCGTTACTGTGAAGGCACTGGTGGCACATTATGAAAAGCAATAAACATGACACCCCCTCATGCTTTCGCATCTATCACACAGACAACATATGGGTGCCCGCAGGGGTGGCTGTTTTTACCTGCCTGGGGTTTGCTAACACTGTCATGGTCAGTGTAAATGGAAATGTCATTTTCTTCAGAAAGCCCAATTTTTCACCTGCAGGAAGTCAACATTTGTTATAGTGAGGCTTTAACCTTTTTAGTAGTTTCACTAAGGCTTTTGTCTCAAATGAAAGTGGGCGCTGCTGTTCTGCTCAGTGTGTATGGACGACAGAAAGAGGAAATGGCAACCAGAGCGGATGGTGTGTGGTGGGAGTTTATCCTCTGTTAATATAACCTTGTTCTCTCGTTTTACAGTACACAGCCTGGACAGGCTAGTCAGGATTTAGAGTATTAGCACTGCTAAATCAGCCTGAGCCAGTCAAAAAAAATTTAGATATTAGATTAGATGGACAGATTAGAGCGGGAATATAAACCCTAACAATATGTTTACCTCTTCTTGACCTCCGTATTTATGAATACAACAAACACCTTTATTTAAAACTGACACATGTCCCCAACTTTAAAATACAAGGTCAAGCATACAATAATCCCAAAGTACAGCCAGATAGTGACCACGATGTCCCTGTTCGCCGCTTCACTCTGAGGGGGTGAAAGAGGCACACAGCTGCACTAATTTGTCTTGATGAGAAAACAGCTGTAAACGCCTCCAAGAGGGGGGGCGGGGGCAATAAGATAAGCACCATGTTGTGGAGATGCTATCAGGTGGCAACAATGTCCCACACAGGCACTATACTACATTTTCAGGTGTTCTATCCACCATGTTGTGCCTATTAATCAGAGCTGACATTGAATAAACACAACATCACAAACCTAATTGACCGTACACCAGGTGAACAGGAACTTGTGTGTTCACAGATCCTGTCTATTGTCTGTTCAGAGCACTGGGTTAGTGTGGCTTTATTTTTTTGTTTCTTTCATGGCCCAGGCCTCCTAACAAAGACAACTGATTTTGCACACGGAAGTAATCAGATCAAAATGAAATCTCCGGCTGTAGTATTGTGTCAGTGATTACACCCATTGTGTTTCATGCTATGGAAACTGGCAAGGAATGTTAAATATTGTGGCTTAAACAATCAAGCATTCAAAAACATGCAGCTCCAAAATCTGTAATCAATATAGCAAACTCAGTCCAAAATGGCCTGACTCAAAGAGTATTTTTTACCAGCTTGGATTGCCTAAAGCACTCTACCGTAAAATGTTCGATTTCCCCATTCAGGAATGCTTAAAAAATGTTGTTCAGAGTTCAAATCTTTTACAGGGGAAAACGAAACATGTTAAAAGAAGGACTTTGTTGATTTAGAGAAATACTACTGTAAACACCAAATTTCAAGAATGATGTGAATCTCCAAACAATCTCTAAACCATGTCCTCGCTTTTATGTAGAGCTTCACTAGGCAGAGAGGAGAAAATCAATGAATGAATTAAATTTTGCGGTATGTTCTGTGTTGTAGATTATACAATTAAGTATATAATTGTTTAATTATTTGTGATAATGGGTTTTTGTGTTTTAAAGCTTATTTTGCACAGGAATGTTACATTTTCTGAACCAAGCTCAGCTTTTCATCCAACTACATTTATACAAAAAAATAAGCAATACAAAGAGAAACGATGATTGCAAACTGTCATGGCAACAAGCGCTTGCATGGGGATTTTTAGACCTAAATTTACTGTACACTAATTTCAAAATAAGAATATTACACAAGTAATATTTTAAATAATGTACAACAAAGTGAGCTGCTAATGTTTTAATTCTACTTTGAAGACATTTCTTTAACAAATAGCCATTTAGAGTTTAAATTGCTATTTATCATCCAAACATTCAAAGAGAAACTGTGAGAGCACATTTAGCTCTACACATGAGAGGACTGTACACAGGCTCTGTTAATTGCCATCTAACAGCATAAATAGCTAAAGCAATTATGCACAAATAGAGCAAGCTTCTCTTAAACATGTTTCTCCTCAGAAGCAAATGGGTCATTGGGTTACTAATTATTAATTGTTTAAACATCAACAACTGCATATTAAATCAACGCAGCTTTTGATGATGAGGACCCCACCAACCATGTGACTTCAAACGGCCACATTCAGCACTTCTTCCATTCATTTGCATCTGCATGTAACAATGGTCACATCCATTCTAATACAAAACCATCTGCATCCATTTCCTGCTCGTGTCAGGCGAAGCAAAGAGACGGAGTAATTTCAATAAACATGTGGGTGGTTATTCAAGACAACACTACACTAGAACACGTCTATATCAGTGTAGCCCATTTCTGTTTGTCTGTGTGTCTCTTTGTCGCTTATAGACTCCAAAATGGGACAACCCCCACAGATGAAAATTGGCACCTGTCCGGCCTCCCCTCTTTACGAACCCATGTGATTCTGCAGGTCCAACCGTTCATTTACATGACAAGTTTATAAAACAAAAGCTGTAGATCACCTCTGAAAATAGGAAAGTAAACCTCATATCAAAAATGAGATACAACCTCCTATTAGGTTCCTCCAGCTGAAAGTAACATAACATGTTCCTCCTCTGTCATGCATTATCATAAAAAGTTTAGAAAACAAAAGTTGGTAAGAACCACTAACAATCTGGACTGGGCCAACTCATAACAGCGCTCCAACCTCATTTCAGCCTCCTCCTCTTCTTCAGCTGAAAGTAGTGCCCAAATGCTTCCTCTGATGCCTTTTGTTTGAAATTGTTACTGAGGTCCGGCGCAAGATCACGTCATTTGGCTAGTAACATATAACATATATATGCCCAACAAGTGCATCAGCAGCAGCCACGAGAAAAGTCAACATGTTTGCTCTATGGTAACACTCATAGTAGATAATAGAGGAAACCACGGTGCCCAGAAATTATATAAACACAAATAGTGTCACTTTAAATGCACTCATGGATTCACAGAGATAGGAAGTGAAAGAATTTGTTTTTAACACTGACTGACTAACACAAAGCCAAGCTGTACTTTACTAAATCAACTCAACCAAGATGGGGTCCCAAACCAGTGCTTTGGGGAAATTAGGATTAAAATCACAGCAACCAGCAGCAACAGAAAACTGCTGGTGAACAGTAGAAAAAAAAGCCCATTTTGCTGTTGAATTGTACTTATAGGCATGTTGGCGCAGAGTCCCAGGGGACTCTGTGAACCCTCAGATGGATGGTGAGAGTTGATACTAATTGATGTATCATGGACAGGCGCAGTGTGGAATGGAGTGGAGGGCGTAACGTCATTGACGAGAGGCCCATAGATTAAGCCTGTCAGTTCCCCTTTCTTTTTGTGCCTCTGGCTAGGGGTGCTCAGGAGGAATCCATTTTTTTTGAGAAGCTGTATGGATGGGGACTATAATAACAACGTCATCTTCAGCTCCAGCCAAAATACGCATGGCCATCTTAGCCATTCAGAATCAATGCACCACTGTCTGTCTCTGCTGTCTTGTGCTAGCTCCTGTAAGTCTGTGTCTGTGCATGTGCCAAGTTCCAGTGCCGGGCAGGACATAGGGGTGATAATGCCAGCATCTGTCAGAGGAGCTTAGATATTCCTTTCCAAGTGAGCAGCAGGGACAGGCTACAGACGTGTGCCATTCCTTGGCAGCAGAGAAAAAACTGATATGAAATAAAATCAGTCATTCTCTGTGTACTTTCAACTGCACTGGTTCAAGCTTTTCTCCACAAACGCCTCAGATATGCTCAAAACCAGTGTGAGGTTGTGAAATTCCCCTGGACTTAAATAGCCTAGCTGTGGCTTCTGTCTTCAGGTTTAAGAATAAATGTCTAAACAACCTTAGAGCACACACGGTACTGTGATATATAAATGACAGGAAATGTATTTTAATACTAATACTGTAACAGTAAAGGACGGAATATCATATTTGTGTGTTTGATTGGATTTTTCTCCAAACTATAAACCTGTGTGGATTCACAATAAAGAATTGGAAACAACACATTTTTCATCAAAAACAAATGGATGCTGCTTAAATTAGAATAACAACTGTGATGCTTGCTGTGGCATATGTATCCTTAGATCACAGTTTTCACTTTCTGTGATTTTGACAACACTGATTTACATTTAAAAGGGTGCATTGCACTGTTAGGGACATTAATTAATTAATTAATTCAAACCCAACTGGATTTATAATTATTTTTTTAAGGTAAATACTTTTTGAGGGAAGATACATAGTGGTGAAAAACAGAAATGAGATTAGAACATAAACACTCCCGAGCTGGACTGACAGTTTAATGAATCAGCAGACAAGTAAATGCATTACCTTCTCACAGAAAGTTTCTCTCTTTCTTCCACCAACCAAAATGACATTGGTGAAAACAAATATCGATGCTAAAAAGTCAATGCGCCACAATTCACAACTGAAACTTTACGGATTGTGGTGGTAAAATCAGTAAATGACACAAAGGAATGTCAACAGTGGGAAATATATTGAGGTAGATTGTAACTCATAAATGAAATATGCCACTGCTCTCTGGGAGAAGGAAATGCATTGTGGCTAAATTACTGTGCTATAGTTTATGATCAACCCTGCAGCTTGAGGCAACGCTGTTGCTTTTTCTCCCCACACTGCACTGAACTGCAGGAAAAAGAACATCTGCAGCATTTTTAACCCTCTTATCCCTCATCATGCAGTGTGGCACTAACAATTAAAACGCAACTTTCTGAGCTAAAAAATGTTTAACTCAAACACTGTTGAGTTAAGAACAAACCCACTGTCAGCACTTTTAAGAAACCACAGGAATATTCAAATAAATAAACAGGCAAAATAACTAAAATGTGTTTGCACATTTATTTAAACTGGAATTATAAACAGCTCATGCACATTCATCATCTAACTAACCCTCAATCAGGCAAGGAAGCATATTTGGTAACGTGTCACCAAGCGGGGTGGCCAGAGATTTGTTGTTCGAATAGTTATTCCAGGATCGCCTAAGTGACTGGTTTTAATTGGGCCGAACTGGACCTTTACGTGTGTGTTACCAGTACCAGTATTGCACATTTTTATTAAAGTCACAAAAGTTTAAACGTCTTGTTATATTCTCCAAAAATGGTCTAGTTTTAAAATTTTGAATTTCCAAGTATTTTAAATGAAGGCTCTGTACAGGGCGAAATAGTAGTACTTTAACTGGCACTGTTACCAGGGAGAACTTGCACCTGTTCCTCCTATAATGGAGCACACAGTGCAAGCCTCTGTGACATCATCTCATACTGACATAAATACAAAACATACTATGCACTGTATTGTACATATGGCCATCAGAAAGCCTCAAGGAAAAGAAAATCTCCTGCCACTGCCCACGGTTGTTTAACTGGCTGCCATTAAGTATTTATGAGTTTAAAGATTCTTCTCTCACCCTCCGTCTGTGAGTCTTGAAAATGTTATGGAAGAGCAAACAAGTTGTTTTGTTGATACTTGCTTGTTTGTCGAGATGTAATTGTATCGTGCGAGACTAAAGAAAACAGGGTCGCTACATGATTATCAGTGATTCTTTTAAGGAGATGCTGTGACTTCTGTGGTACTTTCTGTTTTACAACAACATATTCAGAGATAGTGAGTGTAAACACTTGGATAATTACCTGCTTTGCGCCTATCAGCAGTATTTTACAGTCATAAAAGAGTTCACATATATTTAGTCTGGGTTAAACAGTGTCCATCTGTCATGTCATCCCATCTGCTACTAATTGATCCTCAAGTGTTATTAGTGACACAGGTTACTTTTTGTAATCAGTTAAAACATAAAGAAATATCATGGTCATAATTCACAACAATGGCCTCATTTTCCTTTTCCATATACAGTCTAATCACAGTTTTTGATTGATTGGCTATAGCCCAGACCTCATTCACCCCTTCAGCAGCATATTAATTGTGGTCAAACTGCCGACTTCTTTTCCAATATAAAGAGGAAATTGATTTGTCAGTGTGTTTCATTGCTATTCCTGTGGCACGCTGTTGTTTTTCCACGGGGTGAAACAGTCTGGGGGTAAACTGGACAAGTTGGAAAAACAGAGTCGAGCGGCTTCTGCGGACGCTAGGTGTCACCCTTGTGACTTTGAAACCGTCCTGCCCTCCACAGGATGTGATGGCGGCTGAGCGCTGCTGGTGAGAGGCAGGCAGACAGGCTGCATGGGAGGAGGGTGTGTGTCCGTGTGCGTCTGTGTGAGCGGGACCGGCTGTGAGCGAGTGTCACTTCTATCTAAATGAGAAGAGTGAGATCTCAGGGAGGGTATGAGAGTACACAATATGCGCAGAGCTGCTAGAGGAACTTTATTCAGCCCTTTCGTTGGCAGAGTAGTTTTCTTTCTTGTGTTGGCAGGAGTGAATTGTTCACATCATACTGAGCCACAATATGATGTCGGCCTGAATTACATGGAGCTGAGGGAGAAGAGGCGCACTGAAGAACAGCTAATAACTGATTTGTTGTTGCTTTTCTTATGATGATTAGCGACACACTGGAGGTCATAGTCCACCCACCTCATTATTAACCTTTATAAATATGAGCTCCGCAGCTGACAAACACAAAAACGATTTAATAACAGTGAAGGCAGCTTATTATTTTTTCATGGGGGAAAAAAAAATGTTTATTATTAAACACGCTTCGTTACAGGCTGACGTGACGTCTACTGGTGAGGTATTCGTTTTAAAGTATTAAAGGTACAGTCCTTAGCCCACATGTCATCTTAATATAAATATAAAACAAACTAATGGCTGTGATTTTAACATTTAATATTCACCATAACTCTGTGTGCCACGCTGTGATTTATGTAATTGATGAGGGGCCTCAAGGGCAAAATTTAGTCGGAAAACATTTGGGATTTCTATTTTCGTGGCATGCACGAATAATACAGGCTGGTTGTGGAGAATTGATTTTGCCTATGGCAAGATCTCCTCCCAGCCTGTTGCTGCGTAGAAACCATAATCTATAATGTTTCTTCATTAGTGGGAATTGCTTCAGCATTTTGGTGTTGCTCCTAGTTTATGCCTAGTGCAAATTAAAAGCAAGAGAGACACATCACCGTAGCTGCAAATGATGAAACACAATGCGCACAGTTGCAGCAGCTGTGTAGATCAACTGGCTTGCGTTTAACTTTAAAATGCGCAGTATAAGGCTCTGAAGATAGATTTACTTCTATAGTTTTGCTATCAGCTCTGGCGCACAGGTTGCCAAACTTTGACATGCTTCTGATGCTCAAACAGATCCATGTTAGTCCACAAATAACACTCACGATCCTCGCTGACAATGTCTGCGTTTTAAAACAGGACTTGTGTGTTATTGGCCACTGTAGCACAAGAGACACACAAGGACAAAACCTGTGAGAAGTTATCCACAGCGTCACTTCTCTGACTCTGCCGAGGGAAAATATGTTGTTACTTTTTTTGTTCTGTGGCACTCATGGGAACCCTCTCAGAGACCCCCATGGGTCCTCAGACCCCAGCTTTGGAACCGCAGCTCTAACGACCATCAAATACACAGCCTCGCGTTTCAACTTGTACGCCGTAATTGCTCGCTGAGTCTTCCGTCTGTAGGAGAACAGGTAGTTGGCTGTCTCGTTGCTGTACTTTGCCCCACCCACCAGCAGCCCCAGCCCTCCTGTGTAACCCCTGATTGGCTGAGGGGATTGCGGGTCCTGAGACTGAGCGCTCGGCTCGGCGCTGCGCGTTCTCCAGTGTGCACCAGCGAAGCGAGAGGAGCGCTTGTTGGAGTCAACTAGACAGCCTACTGGCAACGAGTGGTGATTCTTTTTTCTGCCTCAACCAGCCTGGATATAGGCTACTGTGCTTCTACTCTGCTGCAGCCCACTATGAAATGCGTACACACACAGTAGGCTCCTGCATCGTTTCATCCCACTGGCTTTTGGCTACATTTTCATCGGATTTTTTGTGTGTGTGTGTTGCACGGACTAATTACCGGGATACGTTCAGCCTTTTCCAAGTGAGATACCAGGAAATTAATTAGTAAGTTAAAGCTTCGAGACTTGCGGAGGGGATGAAAAACTAAATCTGCTGGAAACAAAAAAAGGTAATCGGGACTTCAGTGATGTGATGAGACATTCCTTCAATTGCACCCTTGTTCTTTAGGCAAAGATCCGGACTTAAGCTGTTGAATAATTTTGTGACTGCAGATGCTTTTAGCTTTTTTTTTTCATCAGATGTGCAGTTTGAAAGCCTATAGCTGCCGGCTGAAGAGGAGATTTTATCAGTGCTTTTAATACCCCACAGAGCAGGACATTTATCCAAAATGAATATTTGGTGGCATCAAGGCGGAGAATTTAACAAGGACCCTTGAACCCCATTACTTCACCCGCACAGAAGATTCAAATTTTTGCGGACTTGTTCACAGTACTTCAGTCATTTTGTGTCTATGCAGCCCGAGCATTTTTCCACGGACAGTTCATCATGATTCATCTGTAAGACCAGTTTGCCGCTTGATAAGAGCCGCACGGATTTACACGGCTAACTCACTGTTGTGAGAAGATTCAGCATGTTTTCACTGATCTGTTCTCTTCAGTGTTTCGCCCGCTGCAGTACACCGGAGTATGTGCTTTGCCTTAGAAGAGTGAAATAGGCTGAGGCACTTGTTAGAATTATAGCTTTCACACCATGATATAATTTGCATACACAAGAGCTGTTCACCATCCAAACACTTTTCTGGACATTTCAATGAGATGATTCATTTGGAACATTTTTGCTCTTTCCTCTGACGAGCATTCTTGTGCGTAATCATCGAGGTCTTTATTAGGCAGAGAAAAACTCAACAGGTACAATGCAAACCAAGGAAATGGAATTAATACAAATAATTGCTGTGTTCCTCCTATTTTGTGTCGGGGCTGAGGCTGTTATCAACCTAAAGTATGGAATAAACGAGGAGATGAAGCCCGGGTCAGTGATTGGAAACGTGACAAAGGACGCGCTAAAGCAAGGATTTCAGATTGCACCGCAGCCCCCATACTTGAGGGTCATTTCCAATTCAGAACCACGATGGGTGGAACTTAGTCCAGCCGGAATCCTTACAACCCAAATGAAAATAGATCGGGACGTAGTTTGTCGCCAGAACCCAAAGTGCATTATTTCACTAGAAGTGATGTCAAACTCTATGGAGATCTGTGTCATCAAAGTTGAAATTGAGGATTTGAACGATAACGCGCCCAGATTCCCAACGAGCCACATTGACATTGAAATTTCTGAGAATGCCTCCCCTGGTACCAGGTTTCCCCTAGAGGGGGCAAGCGATCCGGACTCTGGTATCTTTGGAGTGCAGTCGTATTCCATAACCCCAAATGAGCTTTTCGGGCTGGAAATAAAGACCAGAGGGGATGGGTCCAAAATTGCTGAGCTCGTTGTGCAGAAATCCTTAGACAGAGAGACCCAGTCTCACTATACATATGAAATCAGCGCAGAAGATGGAGGAGATCCTCCAAAGATAGGCGCGGTCCAGTTAAATATAAAGGTAATTGATTCCAATGACAACAACCCTGTCTTTGACGAGTCGGTGTACACAGTAAATGTGATGGAAAATTCCCCTATCAATACAGTAGTCATAGATCTGAATGCAACGGATCCTGATGAGGGAACTAATGGAGAGGTTGTGTACTCGTTCAACAGTTACGTCACCGAGAAAACGAGGGATGCGTTCAAAATTGACCCCAGAACCGGGATCATCACTGTCAACGGTATTTTGGATTATGAAACAACGCAAATATACGAGATCGACGTCCAGGCCAAAGATTTGGGTCCCAACTCTATTCCAGCTCACTGCAAAGTCACAGTGAATGTGATGGATACGAACGACAACCCACCTGTCATCAGTTTACTGTCACTGAACACAGAGATGGTGGAAGTCAGTGAAAACGCACAGCGTGGATATGTCATCGCGCTAGTGAGGGTGTCAGATAAGGATTCTGGGGCAAACGGCAAGGTGCAGTGCAGGCTGCAGGGTAATGTTCCGTTCAGACTGCAAGAATATGAAAGCTTCTCCACTATACTTGTTGATGGCAGGCTAGACAGAGAGCAAAAGGACACATACAACCTGACTATCCAAGCGGAGGACAGTGGCATCCCACCTTTACGCGCCACAAAATCCCTGGTAGTCAAAGTCACTGATGAAAATGACAACCCTCCTCACTTCCTAAAGCCACACTATCAAGAGATGGTGATGGAAAACAACCTCCCAGGTTCATGTCTGCTAGCAGTGTCTGCAGAAGACCCGGACCTGGGGATGAATGGCACGGTTTCATACTCCATAGTCCCTGGTGAGATTAAGCACATGGATGTAAATACATATGTCAGTATAAACCCATCAGGTAGAATTTACTCTATGAGATCATTCGACCATGAATACACCAGGACTTTTGATTTCAAAGTTTTGGCTAGAGACAATGGTAATCCCTCTTTATCCAGTAACGCCACGGTGCGTATTGTGGTTCTGGACGTCAATGACAACACACCTGTTATGACAAACCCTCCTCTGGTTAATGGCACAGCGGATGTTTCCATCCCAAGAAACGCTGGGGTAGGTTACATGGTGACCCAGGTCAAAGCAGACGACTATGATGAGGGGGAGAACGGACGGCTGACCTACACCATCTCAGAGGGGGACAGGGCGTTCTTTGAAATCGACCAGGTGAACGGAGAGGTGCGCTCCACCAGGATGTTTGGAGAAAACGCCAAATCCACCTACGAGATCACAGTGGTGGCGAGGGACCACGGAAAGCCCTCCCTCTCCGCCTCGGCCTACATTGTGGTCTACCTCTCGCCAGACCTGAACGCACAGGAGCCTATTGGACCTGTCAACCTGTCTCTCATCTTCATCATCGCCCTGGGCTCTATCGCTGCTATCCTGTTTGTCACCATGATTTTTGTGGCGGTAAAGTGCAAGAGGGATAACAAGGAAATCCGGACGTACAACTGCAGGTACTGATTAAATCGTGTGTGTGTGTGTGTGTGTGTGTGTGTGTGTGTGTGCGTGTGCGTGTGCGCGCGCCCGCGTTCGTGCCTGAAACTCCGAGTTGTCAGTGAATTGCTTTTGTCATGCAGCATGCAGAGGCCCGAGTGTTGAGGACTGCAGAGTTTTTTTTACCCACAGCTGAAACTGAGATAGAGCTAAATAAACCTGACTGCTTTAATTCAGACACATTCTGATGAGACTCAGTGTTCCGTGCTACTGTAACGTGATTGATTGATTTAATCCTTCCATTATAACCAATTGACTCATAAATATGACGGTTCCACTGTCATGTTCAATTTGCTGCGTGTTGCTGGACAATTAACGCCCCACTGGTTCAATAGCAGTCCCAGGCATTTATTATTTAACGTTCACCGTGACTGATTGGCTGGTATCAGCTTTAATCTACTGCGTTTATGGACAGTCCTCCAGGACCATTTAAACTGACCTCGATTTTCTTTCCATTCAAGGAACATCAGAAACAACTATTTAAAAAAAATAAATAAATATTACATGTTAATATTGCAGTTCCCGTTTTTATTAAATCACATCACATTCATGAACTATTTAGCCAGTTTCCTGGAAAGGAGCAGATTATTATTTTTCAGTTTTGTTCATCAATCTCAACATCAGCACAGGCTTTGATTTCCCTGTGCCACATTACAACTATAAATTTACATATAGATTGGATTTGAGAATTTAACCTGAAGCTATAATCATATTTAGCTCCAAACATAATTCTGTTGAGTTAAATCTAAGTTAGTCCTTTTTGTAAGCGTATAGTAAGAAATGAAATAATCTAAAACACTCAGTATACATTAAAATTGCTCCAATTTTTGTTCATGTAATGTTTGGTTGAAATAATCAGTGATTTTGTGCTTTGCTTGGATATTGAAATTAACTGAAATTAAAATTCTGGTTGTCTTTGTAGTAGGTTTGAGAAAAAGTCTGTCACAATAATACTCCAGTGTTATGCTTGACCCAACCTCTTGATTGCTAACATGGAGAACTCACTTCTCCTCTCAGCATATACTTAAACTACACTAAAAGTGTTTTTTTCTTTCATTCAAACTTAAAATAGGGAGGAATCAGTGTGATGAGAAATATGATTAATCACACCAGCTACTTTATTCAATATTATATTTTTTAATATCAGTTATATGTATTATTCAGAGAAGAATTAGTGATAGACAGCAATAAATTCAAAATCCAAACCTGCTCTCGTACTTTACTTTCCTAGTAGGAGCCATCCTCCCTGCTGGGTGCTTTAATCAGCCCTGATGCGTTCTGCTTCTCAGTCGTCACCTCAAATATGAGGAGCAGTTATCTCCAATTTATTGCTTGTCCTCTGTCAGTCGGTCTGACTCTGAAGATTTCCCCTCCCAGATTTCAATTTGGGCACAGAGAAGTAAGACAACATGTTAAAATGATAAATCAAAAAGAGATGGAGTGTTTTCTACCCTTGCAGCTGCCCATTTTCTTTCCTCTGAATCAAGGGGGAACAGAATGGGGGCGGGCGCTGTTTTCAAGATGCAATCTAAAAGAAAAATGAAAAAGACAAACTACAATGGTGCTTCTTAGCCAGTGTGATTTTAGAAGTGGCGCAGGATTAGAGCTGCATTTTAGTGAGGAACATAGGCCAATAGGAGCTGATATAGGAGAGACGCTCCAGATAAGACAAGAACAGCAGCAGAGACATTCCAGATATTGCAATTTCATGGGTAACTATAGTTTCAGTTGTGGGCTTTAATGTGAAATAAACCATATGCTCTATGCTGTAAAGTTAAAAATGGCCTCCTCCAACCTTTGAAGTAATGCAGATGGTAAAAAAAACACCACAAATAATATATAGAGTATGTCTAGTGTAGTTTGTAGTCATCACTATAGAGTACATAGCATCTGCTCTCTGGAAAACTGCAAGACTGTGCGAAGAATGGATATTTCCCTCAGTCTGAGGATGCTTTGATAAAACATGGCTCTGCTTCTCATTTACTCTTATTAAAGTCAAAATACTCAGTTCAGATTTGCAGCAGCCACTGAGAGCAGCCAAATGAATTTGAATCTGCAGTTCTCCTGCACTGTTTTTGCTAGTGGGCCCGCCTGATAATGAAAGAAAAAATGGAATTAGTATGTGGTGTGTGCTTTGAATATAATTGCATATACCGGTAGTGCTGCTGAGCACCAATGTGTCCTTTTGCTTTGCTTCTGTGGTTTTGGCATGTTTGCATAAGTCTGCCTGTTTGTGACATGTCAATTGTTGAGCATGCAAATGCAAACAAACAAAGGATGACAGCTCCATTGTAAGCCAGGAGTGGGGAGTCACTTAAATGTGCTGTTCCACCCCTGGACACAGGCAATGAGCCTTTGTCTGGCACCCATGGTCGAGTTGGCCTAGCTGGCATGGCGGGCAAGCTTTTTGACCATGTGGATAGTGGAGGGGAAGGCAGAACACTGCTTTATTGAGTCTGTTCAGTTTCTTCTACTTGCGCAGGGTGGCGGAGTACTCATATGGCAACCAGAAGAAGTCCAGCAAGAAGAAGAAGCTGAGCAAGAACGACATCCGCCTGGTTCCACGAGATGTTGAGGAGACCGACAAGATGAATGTGGTGAGTTGCTCGTCTCTCACCTCTTCGCTCAACTACTTCGACTACCACCAGCAGAGCCTGCCACTGGGTTGCAGGCGCTCCGAGAGCACCTTCCTCAATGTGGAGAACCAGAACTCGCGCAATGCAGCTCCCAACCATGGCTATCAGCACCCGTTCACTGGGCAGGGCCACCAGCAGCCAGACCTCATCATCAACGGCATGCCACTGCCAGAGGTGAGATAAAATCAACCGTGCTCTTGGCTGGGCTGCTTTGGGTACAAGAAAAGGGAAGGTTTGGTTTTTCAATCAATGAAATCGATTCCCAGAAAAGAAGTAGTCATCTATGTTTGATTTTCTTTTCATGAATTATTAACAAGTCTCACCGATAATGCTGAATCTTTACAATGAGAGGTAGAGATACTGTACACTACTATTCAACACGTCTTAAGGTCTAGTGATATTTAGTATTCTATCATACTTCAGATTGTAGTGTCAGTGAAACCTCTGTTACTGACGGAAAGCTGAGGTATTTGAAATGGCACATGTGACATTATGTCGGTCGATCTGAGTGGAACCTTTCGAGGGATTTCGAGGTGCCAAGATATTGAAGCTGACCTGTGACTAGGAGCGCTTTGCCAAGCAGAATTTGTAGGCCTGACAAAGTGGATTATTTGGCCTCCCATACTCCACTTGTTTTCTTTTTTTATTAGTGTTTGCTGAGGTATCACAAAAAGAACAGGAGTTTGAGCACCTGCCAGTTGTATTGACCCAGCTAATCAGCTCCACCATTTGAGGTGCTATCACAAAGAATAATCATTGCTTAAATGATTTATCTGTGTGTGTGTTAACCATTTGGCTGCAGTGTTGCTGCATGGCTGCTCTGCACAGCCAGCCACTGAATTTCCCTGACATACCATGCATGGCTCCAGCACAGCAGTGAAGGTCTGACTTGAAAGGCTATTCAAGCTGACAGAGTGTATGCAGACCAGCTGATCTTTAGTTTATAGATTTTTGTATGTATGAACTGGTCTATTGGATTCTTTGGGCAACCTCCCCCCCTCTCTCTCTTCATGACCCACTTCTCCTTCATCCCATGGGAGAAAGGGACATTTATGTTTGTGTGTGTGTGATAGAGAGAGAGAGAGGGGGGAAATGTGCATCAGTTTGTGTTTGTATAGGAATGTGTGCCATGTTCACTCCTGTAGACAGCAGCAAATAAGCTGCAGCTCCACGTACACACACATACACCCACACTTGTAATTGATGACACCAATCTCAGTTTGACATTCAGTGAGGAGAAGGTGGGGGTATGGGGTTGGGAGCGGGGGTCTTAAAACAAGAAACACAAGATGGATATTGATGTATTGACTGGATGATCCAGAGAGATCCAGGCAGCAATGGATCCGGAGGGGTCAATGAGACCTACTTACAGGCATGCTGATTTACTGAGCCTGTCTGAGCTGGTTCTGACGGAGCGTGTGTGTGAATAAAACAGATGGAAGGAATGAGAAATGATGTAGGGGGGTTGTCCTGTGGTGTTATCCGGTCAGTGGAGGCAGACGTGGGGGATTCAGCAGGTACATGCAGTGACCCGTATGCTGTGATTGTATTTGCTGGTAGGTAGTGCGATGCAGGTCACCACCAGCCTTTCCTCAGCCAGAAAATGTAGTTCTGGCTTCAGGTGGAAATCATCCACCTTTGTAAAAAGCTTGAGCAGCATTCTGTCTCTGTGGCTTAACCATCCAATAAAAGCACATTTGCCACAGGATTGGTGGAGCCTTTATTTGTTTCAGCTAATGAAAAAGTGGAGAGGGAGAAAAGGAGGGTTGAAGATTGATTTTGATGATTTCACACGCAAAGCTTGTAGTTGTCTTGATAGAGCTGTGCGAGGGTAGATAGAGCGATAAGGAGGCAAGAAGTGAGCGAGGGTGAATGGGTGTTAGTGCCAGGTGTCTGCACCCTGACTACGTTTTCTCATTTTCTTAGAGGCAGTTGATTGGCTTGATAGAAGCTGGGGGCTGTTTAGCATGCAGCTTCCATCACTCTCTGCTTTGCACATGATGTTGACAAACATCTCTTTGACCCAGCCTTTGCATATTTTCCCTGGACTGAGAAAAAAGAAGAAGGAGGAGGGAGAGTGTGTGTGTGTGTGTGTGTGTGTGTGTGTGTGTGTGTGTGTGTGATTGAGAAAGTAAAAGGAATAGCTGCAGTGAGAACACACGTTACACTCCAGCAGAGTAACCCCAGCATAACGACAGTTGTCATTGTTTTCTTTCCTCCCCATTGTGACATTTGCCAGAGACAGAAGCTCTACAGTATGTTCAAATGTTGCTCTTAAATAAAAAATGTTTTAGTATAATTACAATACCATTTATAGAGTAAACAAAGAGCAGTGAAATGACTGATAATTGCTTTGTTATAATGAACAAGCTTGGGCATGAAACCACTTGACTCCACAAGTCCTCAACCCACATCCCATTGACTGGCTAGGACACACGAGTGGCTGCACTGTTGTGATTACTGAGTCTGCTTTGTCCCCAAAAATTATTTTCATCCTGAGGGCAACCTCATAATTATCTATGATTCATTTATCCTCAGCGGAAGAGCTTTTTGTTTTTACGCAAGGGCAAAGTGATGTCTCACTGCTTGTTTATTTTCCAAACATGTAGTATAAAATTATCATAGCCATCAGAATGTGGATACGAGGTCAGATTTGGTTTGCTAATGGAGGGAAAGAGGATATGGGACCATGACTATTTGTGATTTTTGTTTCTGATCGATGCAAAGTTCTCCTCCATTGTTAGTTTATGTGGGTCACTGAGCATCCTGCTTATGTCAGAGCAGCTGGAGACAAGCTTTCCCTGCTTCAGACATAGCACGTTGGCACACACATAAACACCCTAGACCGAGATAACAGTGACAGGTCTCCCCAAAGACCTCATACCTGCAATTGCATTGTGTATATTGTATTTTCCCTTGTGAGAATGTGTAGTACTATATATCTCTGTGAACATGGCTGTCCATTGTTTGGAGAAGCATCAGCTGTGAGATGTTTGTTAGACCTGCTTGTGGTAGCACTAATATGAACGCTCACAGGAGAATAGAGCTGTCTTCCATGGCTTAATTATAGTGAATCACTTGGTGGGGGAGACAATTATACAGTAAAGGAATGGCCTTTGGCTAGAATGTGTTTTTGAATCTGTAATGTGTGCTAAGGCTTTTCACACCTGTGATTCCAGATAATGAGCATAGCATGAAAATAAGTTATCTTACTTTATTGATTACTCTTATTCCTGTAAGACGTTGCAGATTTTTCTTTTACACAGTTGATAAATGAAACTGAAAATGTATTAAAGAAATTACTAAAAAAGGGGTTTGGACTTGATTATAAAATGTTCAGTATGCAGTGCACAGACCACTTCACAAGTTTAGTTAATTGATAATCAATGCAGTCATCTTCAATATGCTCTCTGCACTGTTTCCTTAAAGATACTGCAGCCACCACACTGTATTGTGATGCATGCCACAGTATGCGGTTCAGTTGTTTTTGGTGAAACAACTCTCTTATTCAGTGAATAAAAGGACCCTTAACGACAAAATGAAAATTAAAAAGATGAAACAACTGACAACGTATCTCAGTGTACCACTCTTGCTGTTTTTCCCTGTTAGTGAAGGAGATGTTGTGATATTGATGTGGGAGAGACAACAGGGAGTGGTTCCATCGAGGCTGCACATCCCTCGCTATCACTTCACATCAGGACAATATGCATGGGAGCATTCAGACGTGTCATATTGAGCATGCAAAGTAGATGTCATGCTGTCAGCGCATACTACACATCTGTTGAAACTGCCAATCTCCCCCCTACACACACATACTCATGAATACACACACATAATATTTCTTATGGAGCGAAACATTTATTTGAAATATGGGCTGTGACATTATCATTTACATCATTATGGCCGACTCAGAAATCTCACAGAAGGAGAAATGAGAGGCATAATCCAGCACTTTTGATAATCAAACATTGTTGTGATTTTTGCATTCAAAGTAGTTTTTTAATGTTGTTTTGATATTGTCATTGTTCCCTGGTGTTTAAAATATGGTTAGACATAAATGCTGCAAATATGATTGTTTTAACAGTTTCTTCTTTTAATAGTTCAATTTCAGTGTTTAGTGTAAAGTTCTGACACTAATGAAAAAATTACAAATTTACTGCAGTCTCTGTTTTTCTTCAGTGTAGACACTTTTATTGTATATGAAATAATTACTTCCTTCCTTCAGCTTAGCAGCTTTTCGGTTCTCAGTAAAAAATATATTAAGATTCTGAAGGTCTTTTTACTCAAGAGGACGGTGGACATGTAGTGCGGGAATTCAAGCTTTATTTTGAGTTTATTGTACCTGGAAGAATCATTTAGCTTTTGTCTGTTTGTTGACTTGAACAAGCTTTGGTTGACAGAGAGCAGAAAGCAACAACTGTTGGTTGAATGTATAATTGGGAGGACAGCATGGAAAGCAGAGAAGCAGAAAGTGGAAGTAAAACTCAATCACTTGTCTCGTCTCGGCTCTCGTGCTGTTGTTGAATGCAATGGATTATTGCAAGTGGAGACTGGCTAGTGCTAAAAAACCCATTGCCTGATATTAATTTCTCCCTCGCAGCTTTGTATTCACTGTGTTTAGTGCCATTGTGAGAAGTGAGAGAGGTGAGTAAGTGTGACATATTTAGCTGAACTGAAGGAGAAATGTCCTCTGTCATGATCTGCACATTTAAAACAGAGTGAGCAATAGAATTACCTAAAATGTTTTCTTAGTCCTCACAAAAAAATCTATGCTTTTTTTTTTTTGCAAAGTAATCATTGGCTGTTTAATTAATTTAAATTAAACAATCAAATCAAGAAGGTAAAGAGCATACAGCCAGTGTATTGTCTGAAAGCTTTTTTAACGTAATCATGGTGACAGAGAAACAACAACAGACATGCAGGTATTTTGCAATTAGGTAATGGGTATATAATTGCTACAGCAGATCCTAATTTTTTTATTATTTATTGTATATTTTTGATATGTTGGATGATTGAGAGGTGTATGTTGCACTCTTTAAAATCTCCACCTTTCAAAGGATGTTAAAACGAGTCTTTTCATCTCCTAAAGCTTAAAATGTGCACTGATTGAGTGGCAGATGAGCCTGTTAATTATTTAGATAGGTTATTTGTAAGGCATAGACTTCAGAAATGCTCTGCTTTTCAATTGTCAGTCTTTATAAAGTGAAATAAAGCCTCGTCTGTCAGAAATAAATTAACAGGGTGACAGTGATGTAGTCAGTGCCCTGTTATTACATTCCTCAGCTGGCTCCTCCCATCGTGTTTAACACGCTGAACTGGTGAAGCTGTGGGGTGATTTAGTGACATTACTCAACAAGATGGTTTTCACTTCATGCACAACCCGTTTACACTCGGTTGGGTTTTTATAGCCTTGACCCCAACCTGAAACACCCTCTCACTGCATGTCATTCTCAATGCTGCAGAGGTACAGTGAATTGACATAACAACCCCAGGCAGCCAGTCACAAGCATCCAGACCCACCGGGCTGCCACCCACTCTTCAGAGTCAAAGCACCCAGCCAAAGAGCTTAAGAGTCAAAACACATGAGTGACGGCATCTGATGTACACACGTCTCTGTATGTGTCCTTAACCACATGTGACTGGCACAGTGCATACAGAGGGAGTAATACTGTAGAAAAATGGCAAGGCCCAGAAAAACGAGAAGCAGCAGAGACGGGGAGAGAGATCTATTAATAGAATGTCAATGATTTTCCTCAGCCTGTATTGCCTCTGCCTGAAACGTGTAATTTTTCTCTGTAAAATGCGGCGTGGTGATTTTATTGAACAAACTACACCAGGCCCTATGGAATGTCGTTACGTCTTCACAGTTCAGAATAAAGTCATCAAATAGCTCAACATCTTGAGAGGATCGGAAAACATTTTAATGACACTTTATCCATCGCTGGGCACACACATTCAAACAATTACATCAAAACAAAATTTAAATTATATGGTGCTAATCTACTTAGTCGTTACATTTTTTGAGAACATTTTACTTAGTTCAAGATGACAGCACTGAAAAGCAACTTTAAAAGCTAATGGAAAGAATTAACTTTCCTAATCATAAAAGGAAGACGGGTTTTGTCAAGCCAAAAATAGTCCTATAATGCATTAGTAGTTCCACACTTTATGTTAAAACGCTTTTGCTGGACACGTAGCTAAATGCAAAAACTAGGTATAATGGCATTGGGTTTATAGGTTGATGGGTCCACCCGTAAATGAGAGAAGGCTAAATGGAGTGAAGGAAATGGACATAGTGATGATGTTTATCGCTGGGGAAGGCGACATCATTATGCACCTTGTTAAGCCTTGCAAGCAATCCTGCGTGGACGTAATTACCCAGTTAAATGAGTTTCCTGTGGCGTTGTTTTTTAATTTTTCAAATTGAACTCTCTGACACAAATATGCCTCATTGTGTTTTCTCTCATGGAAATCTTGTTGTGGGAAACATTGAGGAATACATTTTGAAGCAATCATATACTGCCTTTTTCTTGCAAAGTTTTTGTCAGACTACAGTTTTTAGTTTACAGTAAAAAAAAAGCATGTTAAACAACAGGAGGAAAATTTATGACAAGAGAAGGCTCCAGCGGTATTATAGAAATAACCCCATCTCTCATTAATGCAGATTTTGCTGTCCATGCTGGAAAAATGCCTGTAGTTACATTAATATAGGATAGAAAAGGTCAGCCTACATGTTTAAAAAACACAAATGATAAAACTTGTTATGGCCAGGAGAGAAATCTATGTGCAGTGGAGGCTCACAACACTATTTGCTCTGTCGTGTCCAGTGTATGTAAGATAAATGTGCCCACCTCCAACCCTCTGGCTTAGGAATATTAAAACAGGTGCATTTATGCACTACGTATTGACATGTGTAAGGAAACACTCCTTCAGCAAACAGTATACGCATATGTTCCTTTTTGCAAATAGGAATAACAAGGGACTCACAATCAGTGTTTGGGAAAATAATTTTATTTCTTACTGATCTGTTTTGGAACAAAATCCGAATATTTTTTATTAAGTAAATGAAGAGAGAAAAATGTAATTACAATTATCTAGTAATGGCCTTTATAATTTGAGTGCACCAAAAACTAATTTCATTCAAAATGTGCAGAGAGAAAAGGTAATAATTAAAATTCATGGATATCACACTAGTAATGTTTTTCTTCAGTGCCTTGTCTTAGTTGAACCGCTGGTTACTAGACTTGTTGCTGCACTAAGAGAGTTCCCAGGGCTTTCTCCCGAGTGCTGATGCAGTGCTTTTTGAGTGACAGGGAAACGGGGGAGGGGTCCTGTTAAACATAACAATACTTACTGTGAATGGAAACTTTTCCAAGCAGCCAGCTCTGACACTAGGGAAGAATGACCTTTCCAAGTGTCCTGTTTTTTGCCTAAAACAAAGAGGGAGCAGAAGGATGTTAGTTAGCATTTCCCCCATCAGATTAAATGTCAACTTCTGCATGCATAATTGTAGCGGGGAAAGGAGGAAGACTTGAAGTGAACCAATTTGCTGCTGGATGGATGAATCCTGAGCTTAGTTACTCACTGCACTGCAGTGAGAACTTTCAGTGACATCTGCTCACATTTTAATGTTTAATTGGAATATCTTGATTTGTATGTTAGCATTGTACCTGGCTTCACAATAATTATAGTACTGAGTGAAACTTAATTCAGCTGGAGACGACAAAATTATCCCTTTGTTGTGCGTACCTCTTTAAAGTAAAGAGAAGAGGAATTTATAGAAGGCAGAGCAGACAAAAGGGAGCTATCCTTATTGTTCATTGTATTAAACACACAAATGCAGCATTATACCTTCGGTTTGTTGGAACAGCCTTTCCTGTTCCTCCCTCCTTTCATTTCAGCCAATTCATACAGCGCTTTTGTTTCTAAGACATAAACCTGGATTTGCATTAGGGAACGCATGTATGGGAAGTTTGATGAGCACAGAGGCTGGTGGCAGGCAAGCAACTATAGCGGCAATATCGGCCGCCTCGGAGGCATGCAGCAGTGTGGCTGGAGGAGCAGCAGGGTAGCGTAATTGTGCATTGTTCATCCACAGAACAGAGGCAGAGCATGTAATGAGCTGTAGCATTTTCACCCAGCCAGCCTAATGGGCTATGACCAAGTGTAGGCCTCTGAAAGGCCTCACTTTCCCTCTGCCCTGTGTGGCCAGTGTCTTGGGCCTCTTTTCTTTTCTCCCATTCTCTTTTTTCTCTGCTCGATCAGCGTCAACCATTCCTTCACCCCTGTTATCCCCTTCCTTTATCTACACTACCCGACCCATTGTGCTCCTGTCTAAGGAGATGGTGGGACCCCTAATGTGTTCAGTGTGTGGCTCCTTTTCTCATTCATGATGTCTGTAAAGCTCTAAAGCAGTCGGTCTGATTCAGGCTGACATAAATCAGAATAGCTCCATGCTCAGTGTGATTACATTAAAAACCCAAACACAGCACACAAATAAAAGTTCAAGAGGAGAATTTGCTGATGTTAGGTGTAGGGGATTTGTTGTTAGAAGTCGGCTCATTTTTCTATCAAAGGCTGTTTTGCATTTTGATTATCTAGTTTTCCTGAAAGCAATTCAGGTGGGCCTGTTTCACTCAGGTTTGTTTTCCTGGGATTAGGGCTTTTGAGAGAGGACCCTTATTATGTACACCCATATCTAGTTTTCAGGGAGGCAGGAAACCATTTCTTTGCTTGAGTGATACCAGGTCAAGTTGGAAAGATAAGAATGTGTGCCAGGGAATAGATTAGATATCTACTCTGGGCTGGGCACAGAGGATGAAAACACTACTAATGATAATAGTTATGATTGCCTTTCAAGCGAATTGATAACGACTTCACCCGCCTCTTTGTGTTCTTTTATGGCATCAGAAAACAACATTCAGGGTGCAGTCAGTGTCTGGCTCTGAAGCATAATGGGACATCAGTTTTGACTTTCCCCTCACGTTCACTGTTTGACATACCCCAGCTCAGGCAGCCAAGTTAATGAATGAATTGCACTTGGCCTCTGTCAGGCTGCTCCAAGTGCAGTGCTTTCCCCAGTAACCTCTTTAGTTCAAGATTACTGTCCTGTACCTGTTCTCTATTTGAGAGCTGTTCCCAGATCAGTCTTAGGTGGAGCTACTGAGTCGGCTTCATGTCTCTACTTGTGAAAGTGGGGGTTGGCGATAATCTCTGTGTTTTAGAAAACTGGTTGACAACTGCATTAGAAAGGATAGGGTCTGAGTTCTCTTTATGTATTTCACCATTGTAACATCAAAGCAAACTGTATAGACCTCTAATTTGTCAATATGCTGTATACAGTAAAGTACGTGCACGTGCATGCACACACACAGAAAGATGAACATACTGTTTGCTTAAAACAGCTTTTTTTGTGAAGCATCAAAGGAGAACTGGATGAAAATCAAGCTCTGTGGTGTGTTTAGCCTGGCTTAGCCCAAACACTGAAAGAACTGGGAAACTTTTCAAATTTTCCCCTAAAACAAACAAGTCACAGCTTGTTATGAATGTAAACCACATAATTATTAAAGTAATACTTTATTTTCTGAAATATGCATACATACCCTCAGTTTAAATTTTATGCAACTCAAATGGTACAATTCTGACATACTATATGTCCATTCAGTATAAGGATTTAATGGTTGGAAGCAGATATGACACATCAGTGAAGTTTTACCTCTAAACAGAAAGAGCTCAGCCATTTTCTCTTGCTTCTAGTTCTATGCTAACAAAAAATGATCTTCTCATTGCTGTAGTTTTGCATTTGATGATCATGTATAAAAGTGTACTAAACATGAAGAAATAGTATATTCCAGAAAAAAATATAATCCAGTCTTAGCTTTGTGTTTGTCTTTGAGGTTAATTTATGACTGTCCCCTTTTTGTTTCTGTGCGATAGGAGAGCAGTCAAAATACCAAGAGTGAAGGGGGAGGACAGTCATAGGAGTGATGTTCTGACTTTTCATTTGTTCGCTACCCAGTAATGATCATTTTAGCCTCTAAGCCCCAGATTTGGCCTTGTTTTGCAGTGGAAAGCAGCATCAGCGGGGACAGAGCAGCCTTGCCCTGGCTGAGAAGCTTGTCTGTGGCTAAGCTGGTTTGGCAATCAGACCCAGGTACACAGCGTGGACGACATTTTGAGTGTAGTCACAAGAGGTCAGCTTGGAAGTGAAAAGGGAGAGAAGGGCAGAATACTCAGTTTAGGTGGGAATGAGTTGTGTTTCGCTACTGCGTTATCTACATTTATTTGTCTGGTGGCTGAGTGAGAGCGTTTTCTATTTATAGGTCTTCATCATTTGCCTTGTTAGTAGCACTGGTAACAAGCCAGTCGCCAGCTTGCATGAGCAACTGCAGAAAGCTGACTTTTGGTTTAATTTGGAGGACTAGCTATAATCCAGACTAAGTCCCTTAAAGCTGAAGCCCCCATTCCTCCTCCCACCCCTGCTGGATTATGAGAGTGTCTTTAAAAGGATAAGGACCTGCTTATCACTGCTTCCCTCAACACTTGTTCGGGACTTCAGTTGTGGGGGAGGATAGTTCATCGTCACCCAACGTGGCTAGTGTGGATATGAGTCATAGGGATTAGGCATACGACGGCAGAGATCAATGATAATCACAATTTACAGTTTATAAAACCCCACAGTCACAAAGACATATGGATCTCAGCATATGCCTCTACTCCCACCCCACTGAATTTCATCAGTATGTTGAATTCAACTAAATGAAGCAGCTAAATCAGATGTCCAGAAGTGTAGTATGATTTCAGTGCTTGTGGCTTTTTAATCACTTTCACAGGAATATGTGTTGACAGTTGTGGAAGAAATGTAGATTCAAGCCCACTGAAATATCAGAAACCATCTGAGCACTTGTCATATATAAACAAATCAAAGCAAGAATGAAATTAATTTTCCATTTTGAATATATTTAACATTAATTCCACATTTACTTTTTAAATTTGTTAAACAAAATGTGCCAGTGGTGCTCTGCTAATAATTTGCTAATAATTACTGAAATACCTTATCAATAAAGTGTCACATTGATAGTTATTGCATTTTTTTCAGGTTTTGTGTTTATTTAAAGAAGTAGTTCACAGTTTTAGTTTTGTCCTCCCTGTGCAGTTGCCAAGCAACTAGAAGAGACTCCAAGAAGTTATTGCTCCTTGCCAAGAAGTAGTCCGGTACTTAGTCCGGTAATCTTTGTACAGAACCAAGTTGGCTATTTCCACTTGTTTCAAGTCTTTATGCTAAGCTAAACTCACATCTTCTGGCTTAGAGATGAGTGGTTTCAATCTTCTCATCTAATGCTTGGCAAGCATGTGAAAGTGTACATCCCAAAATGATAAACTATTCCTATAACGTTGTACAAAAAAATATAACCCGCCAAGAGAGCAGTGCAACACATAAAACATCTAGAAGAAATTATTGTTTTTATTGACAATAACGCACAGTGCTTCATTTTTAATAAATTACTAAAACATGCAAAACTGTTGAGGGGCTATAGCACCATTTAGGTATATTGAACAAACAAACAAACACAGGATATGTAGAAGATTTTATCCTACAGTTTACAGATGTTTGTAACACTCCCTGCTAATGAAGTGTTATTGAGAGTCGAGGAGAAAGGGGCCATCGGCGTTGCAATAGGGAATAGAGACCAATCTAGCGCACATAAGCATATGTGTTGTTTGAGATGCTATATTTGAGTGTGAGACTGTTACTTATCTCATCGGGGTGTGACAGTGGAGAGGTGAGGGAGCTGTGCAAATTCCTGGTGGATCCAGGCTATGAGATATGAACTCTCATCTTAGGAGCAGTCTGGGAGTTACAGAGAGAGCCAAGCCACATGGGGGAGTGTAGAAATAGAAGTACCTTAGTGTGAGTACTTGTTTACCTCAGTGTCAACATTTTTGACTCAGCTCATTAACCTGTGCTCTTGGGTGGAGCAACACATCTCTGGCTCTCAGTGTCTCTCTCACGATTAATAATGATAACTAAGGGTAGGCATAAACACATTAAACTCAAGCTAATGAACAGATGCAACAACAGAGTGATGAGGCACCCATCACACCTCAGAGGAGGTGAATCGATTTCAGCTGGTACCAGTTCACAGATCCACACTGTAGCACTTTCCTCAAATCTAATCACGGATCCATTTAAACTATGTTAGCTGGCAGTCTACTTGCCATTAAAATGGGTTTTCAATTTCTATTATTTTGAGAGCATTGGTTAAAAATGAAGCGAAGTGCACAGGAAAAGTAAGAACCATATACTTTCCATATTTGAATCGGACATACGAGGAGCATCAAGAAGTGAGGAGAGCTTAGACGAATATGGAGAGTAGTCTCCATATCCATCCAAGCTCTCCTCACTTCTTGATGCTCCCTCTGTCTTCCCATTACCCATGCAGTCTGCATCCTCTCTAAATTGTTTTGCATGACCTTTGCTACAGTAGCTCTAATTATTACCATCACACTGGCCCTGTAAGGCACACAGCTAATTATACTGGATTTATCTGAAGGGACATTGGTGCCATTCTTCATAGGCATGGCTTGGCTACTGTCAGTGTGGGTGATCTAAACCCAGAATAAGGTTAATTTGAGTAATACTGTAATAGTAATTAGAGTCACCATAATTACAAGCATAGTTGTAATAACAATGAGGACCAGGCTATTAGTAACAGGGATCCTAATTAACTTGCTACATGTATGTAACACCTTATGTTAGATCAACTTTGCTAAAAAGAATAAGGGTTAGATGTGCTTCGCAATATGCAATGACATTATTACACATCCAGACTGTTGCTATGTCTTTTCCAATTTATCTGAATCGATGTCTGACAGTGGTAGTTAAAAGATATATTTTCAAAGGCATTATGGGATTATCCGTTAATGTAGGTACCAGGACCTCTAGTCATTGCATCTCATAAAGTGTTGTTACTAGAGGAAGCAATATTTTTCAAAGCTCCAACATGAATGAAGAGGGGCAGTTGGAGCTGTCTTTTGGCTGGCGGGCAATGTAATGAGCCTAAGAGGGTTCCAATTATTCCACTTGCGATCAAAAAGGAGAAGGAGATTACTTCTCTTGCCTCTTTTTTCTTTGACATTTTACACAGTAACATCTTTTGATAGGGGTTGGGGGAGAGAGCAAAAAAACGATTGCTAGTGAGCGCCTGATAGTCTTGAACAGGCTCCAGCAGTACAAACCTTTCTGTCTAGCAGAGACAAAGCAATGCTTTTGCAGCTCACACATTTTTCCCTTTATTTTTTGGATGGGTTTGTAATAAAACTACTTTTCCCAGTACATGGTACATTAACTTTCTCTCAGATTATGTCACCTGCACAAGACAGAAAGGAAGCTTTCATATGACCGCAGGCTTTGGCTACAGCAGACTTAATGGCTGATCGCTGCCATATTTTTCCACAGAGCTATTGTAAATTGTAAAGAGGCATGTTGGGCACTCGCTCACTCACTGCAGTTGTTTTCTTCCTCTGCTTTAAAGTGTAAGCCATGTACCAGGGAATACAAAGGGGAGTTGAATTATTCGATTGTGTACATATTTCTTCCTTTCCTTTTCATTTATTAAATTCCCAGATTGCAAGTAAAAGCACATTACATGACAAGAGGTATTCAAAAGGATTTCTCCACTATAGGATATCAAACTCTATCAGCCTGGGAGAAAATAATGATGAAAAAACAAAAGACAAATAATATTATGTACTACTGCACTGAGACAAAGAGGACTCATCCAATCTGCATCAGTGCAGATAAACATCCACCCCTAAGATATGTTCTTGCTAGATAACAGCTTAGTGTGTGCGCTTGCAACACTAACACACAAGCACAGACACACAGAGCAGAGCTTTGATAAGCTCTGAAAATTACTACATGTTGTTTGTGGTGGCAGAACAAAAGGATTTGAGGTCTTCATTTCAAGAAATCAAGCTGTGGAAAGGTGGATGCAGGGTCTTAAGATGCATTTTAAGTGGATAGATTTGACATACAGACATAACTTAGGGGAAACTAGATATGAGTTTGATTGCTTGTGTGTGTGTGTGTGGTTGTTTGAGCGTGTGTTCGCCTGAGGTCTGGGAATACAGTTTCCTGCCTTTCCCTGTGGATCCACTGCAGGGGTAGGAGGCCTAGATCCACCGTCTGTTGCTGTTTTCCATGACCCCATATACACCCGCCTCCCCCCCACAGTGAAAAACGATGTTTTCCCCCAAAGACAGCTCTAATACAAATTAAATTAAATGAAGTCAGTGTGGCTAATCCCTGTGTGTTTCAGCTGCTGAAATACTCCCCACTTTCCCCCTCCCTCCCTCACAAATGAGTGGGTCAAGCCCACTGCATCTGGCCTCCTCTTCGCTGGCCCTGCTCTCAGGCTGCTAGACTCCCAGTCCCTGACAGAGAGGACAGCAGGCCCCACTCTCACACTTTCTGCCCCACTGCAACTGTACGTGTGTGTTTGTGTATGATTGTAAATTTGTATTATATTATTCCCTTTCTGACTCACATAGTGTTTATTCCCTTTTGCTTGTTTTGCCTGTGTGCCTGTTTCTGCATGTGTGCATTCTTCAAGTAAGATTTATTTTTGTTTGTGTCTGGCTTACAGTCTTCACGAATGTTTCATGTTTTTGCTGAGGTTTAGATTTTTTTGTTAATTTGCATTTAAATGTAAAATATAGACAATTTGCATGTTCACATCTCTCAGACAATGTACTAAACAACATTGTAATGAAAAACAAACAGTAGCATCAGACCACATAGTGTTGGACGTTGTTTTGTTCTGCCTTTGCCCTGATAGCAGCCTGTCACAGTCCTGTTAACAAGCTGGATTTACAGATGCAGTAGTGATGTGCAAGCAGCTAATACTCAGCTGTCATTCCCAGTGCTGACAGCTGCCTAGAAAGACCATCCTAAATATTAGTACCAGATGTGCTTCATGTTCAAGGACCGGCAAACAGGATCAAAAAGCTAACTAGGCTCCCATAGTGGCATCCCTGATGGTAGTATCTTTGTTGTGACGCAAACTAAAAGATCTCGTTTGCCCATCTGTTTAATAAAAAGCCCTTTTTTATGATACGTACTTTGGCATCAAGCCCGATCACCCACCCCTGATTTGTGCACCAACTCTGATTTACGAGACAAAGTGCATCGCTTTTTTTAGTAGTAGTAGTTTAGTAGTTTTAGCAGCTGCTGTACGCACATATTGTGTTTAGGGGCTTGTGGGTTAGGAGGG